>OW121741.1:99995984-100112238 GCA_933228675.1 Stomorhina lunata
AAAAATTTCCTATAAATAGTCAATTTTCGAAAAATTTCCTATAAATATTCAATTTTCGAAAAGTTTCCTATAAATAGTCAATTTCGAAAAATTTCCTATAAATAGTCAATTTTCGAAAAATTTCCTATAAATAGTCAATTTTCGAAAAATTTTCTATAAAACAGTCAATTTTCCGAAAATTTTCTATAATAGGCAATTTTCCAAAAATTTTCTATAAAAATTATTAATTTTCGAAAAATTTCCTATAAATATTCAATTTTCGAAAATTCCCTATAAATATTCAATTTTCGAAAAATTTCCTATAAATAGTCAATTTTCGAAAAATTTCCTATAAATATTCAATTTTCGAAAAATTTCCTATAAATATTCAATTTTCGAAAAGTTTCCTATAAATAGTCAATTTTCGAAAAATTTCCTATAAATAGTCAATTTTCGAAAAATTTCCTATAAATAGTCAATTTTCGAAAAATTTCCTATAAATAGTCAATTTTCGAAAAATTTCCTATAAATAGGCAATTTTCCAAAAATTTTCTATAAAAATTATTAATTTTCGAAAAATTTCCTATAAATATTCAATTTTCGAAAAATTCCCTATAAATATTCAATTTTCGAAAAATTTCCTATAAATAGTCAATTTTCGAAAAATTTCCTATAAATATTCAATTTTCGAAAAGTTTCCTATAAATAGTCAATTTTCGAAAATTTTTCGAAAAATTTCCTATAAATATTCAATTTTCGAAAAATTTCCTATAAATAGTCAATTTTCGAAAAATTTCCTATTAATAGTCAGTTTTTGAAAAATTTCTTGTAAATAGTCAATTTTCGAAAAATTTCCTATAAATAGTCAATTTTCGAAAAATTTCCTATAGTCAATTTTCTAAAAATTTCCTATAAGTATTCAATTTTCGAAAAGTTTCCTATAAATAGTCAATTTTCGAAAAATTTCCTATAAATAGTCAATTTTCGAAAAATTTTCCTATAAATAGTCAATTTTCGAAAAAATTTCCTATAAATAGTCAATTTTCCAAAAATTTTCTATAAAAAATTATTAATTTTCGAAAAATTTCCTATAAATATTCAATTTCGAAAAATTCCCTATAAATATTCAATTTTCGAAAAATTTCCTATAAATAGTCAATTTTCGAAAAATTTCCTATAAATATTCAATTTTCGAAAAGTTTCCTATAAATAGCCAATTTTCGAAAAATTTTCTATAAATAGTCAATTTTCGAAAAATTTCCTATAAATAGTCAATTTTCGAAAAATTTTCTATAAACAGTCAATTTTCCGAAAATTTTCTATAAATAGGCAATTTTCCAAAAATTTTCTATAAAAATTATTAATTTTCGAAAAATTTCCTATAAATATTCAATTTTCGAAAAATTCCCTATAAATATTCAATTTTCGAAAAATTTCCTATAAATAGTCAATTTTCGAAAAATTTCCTATAAATATTCAATTTTCGAAAAGTTTCCTATAAATAGTCAATTTTCGAAAAATTTCCTATAAATAGTCAATTTTCGAAAAATTTCCTATAAATAGTCAATTTTCGAAAAATTTCCTATAAATAGTCAATTTTCGAAAAATTTCCTATAAATAGTCAATTTTCGAAAAATTTCCTATAAATAGGCAATTTTCCAAAAATTTTCTATAAAAATTATTAATTTTCGAAAAATTTCCTCTAAATATTCAATTTTCGAAAAATTCCCTATAAATATTCAATTTTCGAAAAATTTCCTATAAATAGTCAATTTTCGAAAAATTTCCTATAAATATTCAATTTTCGAAAAGTTTCCTATAAATAGTCAATTTTCGAAAAATTTCCTATAAATAGTCAATTTTCGAAAAATTTCCTATAAATATTCAATTTTCGAAAAATTTCCTATAAATAGTCAATTTTCGAAAAATTTCCTATTAATAGTCAGTTTTTGAAAAATTTCTTATAAATAGTCAATTTTCGTTTTTCAAATATTTATCATTCATTGTCTTGTATCCGGCTGATCGATGCAATTTGTCAATTTTGTAAATAAATTTTGCAATATTTTAGAAACTTGAAGTGTGTATCGGCTTATTTGCATAAATCCTCTTCACGATGAGATGGGATAAGTTTGCAAAACACTTTAAGCCAAAAGACTCACATGTGCTTTTTATACCTACAAAACATTCAAGCCGAAGAGCCAGGGTTGGAAGTTGCAACTCGTTCTACTGCTGTTGTTTTTGTGCATTTTAAGCACCAAAATAAAATCAACAACTTTTTTTGTACATGAATAATAGGGTTTGCAACAATTGTCTGCTGGTGCCTTTTGTCTTTTTTTCCAGCTTAAATATTTAAAGTGATGTTGATGTTAGTGTGTAGTCTTTAAGGGGTAGAAAAGCATCCCCTTAGAAGATGGAATTAAGAACTTATGAAGATACAATGAAAATTTCTTTCGATATAATCGAATCATATGTTAGTTTGGCAAAGTATTTTTGACACTGACTTCGTTTAAATGCACGCATATCGAAAAAATATAACAGATAAGGGGAATGGAAAAAAATCAAACAACATCTCAAGTATTTAAACCAAAACTATTTTGAATTTTATACTTCCTTTTCCAAGCAAAACAGTTTCTTTTCAATCTGGAAAAAAGTAAGCAATTCATACACCCCCTCATACATAAACACACCAGAACTTAATCATACATATACTGGTAGTACCACCGATCAGGGGAGGGTTCTGGTGTTCTCATGCTAACATAAGTTCCTTTGAATCATCCATCATCACCTCTCGGTATTGTTTTGGCTCGATTTTAGGTGAGTTTACATATTGTTTTGTTTGAGTTGTTGCTGTTGTTGTTGTTGCTACAACTGGTGTCATTATTGCTACTGCTACTGGTACTTTTCATATTAAGTACTATTTGTTAAAGTTCTTTTTTCTTGTTCTTGTACATACAATAGAAATGGACAGTTTACACAACCACTTACATCGAAGTGAAAAAAAAAGGAAAGGCAAACTCTAAAAAATGCAAGTGCAACTTAACAATGAATGTGTTATTTCCAGTATTTTACATTTTTTCAAAAGCTTAAAGCTAATATTTGGCCAGAGAGTTCCCCCCTGAACATCAACATCATGTATAAATTCCGAGAAATTTTGCAAAATTGTTAAGCTTTCAAGGAAAAACTAATATTTGATATGAGCAGATACTAAGTAGTTTCATATGTTTCAGTAAACAATATTTTCCTTTTTTTTAAATATAACAAAGAAAAGGGAAATATTGCTTTAGATATTGGTTATTTGTGCATAATGGATGTTTCTAGAAATTTTCTGGAAACTGATTTTTTTGTGTTTCCGGAAGTGCTAGTTAACAAAAAAAAAAAAAACTTTATGGTAACTTTGACTATTTATAGAAATTTTTCGAAAATTGACTATTTATAGGAAATTTTTCAAAAATTAACTATTTATAGGAAATTTTTCGAAAATTGACTATTTATAGGAAATTTTTTAAAAATTAAATATTTATAGGAAATTTTTGGAAAAATGAATATTTATAGGAATTTTTTCGAAAGTTGAATATTTATAGGAAATCTTTCGAAAATTGACTATGGGAAATTTTTTAAAAATTGACTATTTATAGGAAATTTTTCGAAAATTGACTATTTATAGGAAATGTATCGAAAATTGACCATTTATAGGACATTTTTCGAAAATTGACTATTCATAGGAAATTTTTCGATACTTACTATTTATAGGAAATTTTTCGAAAATTGACTATTTATAGGAAATTTTTCGAAAATTGACTATTTATAGGAAATTTTTCGAAAATTGACTATTTATAGGAAATTTTTTAAAAATTAAATATTTATAGGAAATTTTTGGAAAAATGAATATTTATAGGAATTTTTTCGAAAGTTGAATATTTATAGGAAATCTTTCGAAAATTGACTATGGGAAATTTTTTAAAAATTGACTATTTATAGGAAATTTTTCGAAAATTGACTATTTATAGGAAATTTTTCGAAAATTGACCATTTATAGGGCATTTTTCGAAAATTGACTATTCATAGGAAATTTTTCGATACTTACTATTTATAGGAAATTTTTCGAAAATTGACTATTTATAGGAAATTTTTCAAAAATTGACTATTTATAGGAAATTTTTTAAAAATTAAATTTTTATAGGAAATTTTTGGAAAAATAAATATTTATAGGAATTTTTTCAAAAGTTGAATATTTATAGGAAATCTTTCGAAAATTGACTATAGGAAATTTTTTAAAAATTGACTATTTATAGGAAATTTTTCAAAAATTGACTATTTATAGCAAATTTTTCGAAAATTGACTATTCATAGGAAATTTTTCGATACTGACTATTTATAGGAAATTTTTCGAAAATTGACTATTTATTGGAAATTTTTCGAAAATTGACTATTTATAGAAAATTTTTCAAAAATTTACTATTTATAGGAAATTTTTCGAAAATTGAATATTTATAGGAAATTTTTCGAAAATTGAATATTTAGAGGAAATTTTTCAAAAATTTTCTTGATTTTGTAGGAAGTTTTTTAAAAATTTCTAATTTTTATAGGAAATTTTTACTTTTTTCCGCTATTTTTATAGGAAACTTTTCAAAAATTTCCTATTTTTATAGGAAATTTTTCAAAAATTTCTTAATTATATCGGAAATTACTTTTTTTTTCCTATTTTTATAGGAAACTTTTTAAAAATTCCCTATTGTGAAATTTGAAATTTTTCAAAAATTTCCTATTTTTATAGAAAATTTTTCAAAAATTTCCTATTTCTATAGGAAACTTTTCAAAAATTTCCTATTTTTATAGGAAGTTTTTCAAAAATTTCCTATTTTTATAGGAAATTTTTCAAAAATTTCTTAATTATATCGGAAATTACTTTTTTTTCCTATTTTTATAGGAAACTTTTCAGAAATTCCCTATTGTGAAATTTGAAATTTTTCAAAAATTTCCTATTTTTATAGAAAATTTTTCAAAAATTTCCTATTTCTATAGGAAATTTTTCAAAAACTTCCTATTTTTATAGGAAATTTTTCAAAAATTTCCTATTTTTATAGGAAATTTTTCAAAAACTTCCTATTTTTATAGGAAATTTTTCAAAAATTTCCTATTTTTATAGGAAATTTTTCAAAAATTTCCTATTTTAATAGGAAATTTTTATAGAAAATTTACTTCTTCGTTTATAATTTTTCTTTAAATTTTCTTAAAACTTTAAGCGAAAGTGATTTGAATTTCTCCTCTATTTAACTCCAGGCCATAAAATCTCCAATCCAAACCCCTTTTAGGATTTTTCTTTCAATATAAAAATTTTTTTTTTTGCTACATTTTTTCAGGCGAAATGAGCTGCTGATTGCTTATTTTTTCACCACCAGTAGCAAACAATTTCATGGTGGTAATGGAAATGGCAACATTAGAAAAGGGCATATTTTAAGATTCGGGAGGGGGTTCGGAACTGCAATGATGAGGACAATAATGATTATGATGAGTATCAATCCTGTTGCTGTTTTTGTTGTTGGACTGCTTTTGTGTATAGTGGTCGATGTTGTAGTCGTAGTCATAGAAATTACTCGTAGCTGAAAGTATAAAGTGGACAAAGTGTGTGTGTTGTAGTGCTTAGAGCTGTTGTGGTTGCGGTTTAGTTCCAATGGTCGAAAACAATGGTTACTTTGTGTATTTAAACATACAATTTATATGTGCAATGTACACATCCGTCCACTCTTTTTGTTATAGAAACAATCTAAATGTATCGAAAACGTAACCCAAGTGACCAGAGATTCCCAAAATAAAAAATTTTGTAGTCAAATAGAACATTTCATTACAAATGGTTGTCTATTCCGAAATCTTCAATATAATTTTGGTAAGCGAAACTACTGAAGCTTAAAGATTCACTTATGGACAAGATAAACTATCATTCTGTCATCTTTCATGCTTCGCATGTAATAATCCCACCTTTCAAAACATTTTCTCAATTATTATTAGAGACATAAACCCTCGCAGTCTTATTTGTTATCCCACACTCTGATCACTTGGGTTTCCACTTTGTACTTAGAGAAATGTCTGTAGAACATAGTGTATTTATTCTTTCATGTATATATACTCGTACATTTATACAAGTTTAAATACTCGGGGTCATTTGGCTTCAGTTTATATTTTTCTACTTTTTTTTGCATTGTTCCTCTGCTTTCTTTTAGTACTTAAGTGGGTGTAAATTTAATATTGAGTTGAATTGTGAGACACTAAAATGAACTCTATATACATTTTGCACATACTACATTCAATATGTATGAAGATATAAACACTGTATACATATACATATACATATAAATAAATGACCAGCAAGACCAGTAAGTGGATTTAAGGAGAGTATGAGAGTTGATGACGACCGTCAATCTTTTACTATTCCTTTATTATCACATTTTCTTATACACTTTCCCAAACGAACAGTAAAAGGAAGGAATAGAAACATAAATAAGCATATATCCTTTGAAATAGGAATTCAATTCCCTTTTCTAGATGATTTTGTGGTCAAGGGCCCTATAGTCGGAAATATAAAGAAAAAAACATTTTTCTAAAAAATGTTCATGGTATCACCCCTCTCAAAGACTTTCCTATACAAAAGTTGAAGATAGGAAGACTTTTCTATAGAAAAGTTAAAGATAGGAAGACTTTTCTATAGAAAAGTTGACGATAGGAAGACTTTTCTATAGAAAAGTTGACTATAGGAAGACTTTTCTATAGAAAAGTTGACGATAGGAAGACTTTTCTATAGAAAAGTTGACGATAGATAGACTTTTCTATAGAAAAGTTGACGATAGGAAGACTTTTCTATAGAAAAGTTGACGATAGGAAGACTTTTCAATAGAAAAGTTGACGATAGGAAGACTTTTCTATAGAAAAGTTGACGATTTAAGATAGGAAGACTTTTCTATAGAAAAGTTGACGATAGGAAGACTTTTCTATAGAAAAGTTGACGATAGGAAGACTTTTCTATAGAAAAGTTGACGATAGGAAGACTTTTCTATAGAAAAGTTGACGATAGGAAGACTTTTCTATAGAATAGTTGACGATAGGAAGACTTTCCTATAGAAAAGTTGACGATAGGAAGACTTTTCTATAGAAAAGTTGACGATAGGAAGACTTTTCTATAGAAAAGTTGACGATAGGAAGACTTTTCTATAGAAAAGTTGACGATAGGAAGACTTTTCTATAGAAAAGTTGACGATAGGAAGACTTTTCTATAGAAAAGTTGACGATAGGAAGACTTTTCTATAGAAAAGTTGACGATAGGAAGACTTTTCTATAGAAAAGTTGACGATAGGAAGACTTTTCTATAGAAAAGTTGACGATAGGAAGACTTTTCTATAGAAAAGTTGACGATAGGAAGACTTTTCTATAGAAAAGTTGACGATAGGAAGACTTTTCTATAGAAAAGTTGACGATAGGAAGACTTTTCTATAGAAAAGTTGACGATAGGAAGACTTTTCTATAGAAAAGTTGACGATAGGAAGACTTTTCTATAGAAAAGTTGACGATAGGAAGACTTTTCTATAGAAAAGTTGACGATAGGAAGACTTTTCTATAGAAAAGTTGACGATAGGAAGACTTTTCTATAGAAAAGTTGACGATAGGAAGACTTTTCTATAGAAAAGTTGACGATAGGAAGACTTTTCTATAGAAAAGTTGACGATAGGAAGACTTTTCTATAGAAAAGTTGACGATAGGAAGACTTTTCTATAGAAAAGTTGACGATAGGAAGACTTTTCTATAGGAAGACTTTTCGGATCAAAAATGTGACTTGTGGACAGTTTTTAATTTTCGAAAAACCCGAGGTGCTCTACTTTTGGTCTACAGACTCCAAATTCTAATCCTATGCTCCAACTTTAATCTTTAATAGTCATGTGGGATTTCATAATAATTGAGCTTACCGTTGAAAAGTTCTTGAATTATTTCCCTATTTTTTTTTTGCAACCCACTGTGCGTCGTCATTGTGTCTCTTGAATTTTCATTTCTTTTTCAAAACTAAAATTTTCTTTGGTCAGTCAGATGAAGATGTTTGTTGTTGTTGTTGTTGACGCTGTTACTATATCAATATTGTTGTTGTTATTGCTGTAATCATCAAAATCATTATTATTTGATTGTCAACCATTTTCAATTATTGCCAATCAAATGTTGCATTGAATCGTTTGGTCTTTTTTTGTTTTTGCTTTCCCTCTTTACAAATGAAAAGACTCTATTGCTCGGTTAAAGTAAATGTACTCGTGTGTATGTGTGTGTATTTCAATTTCTGTGTATTTATATGATTTCATGGTATATGTAATTGCAAAGTAGTGTTAGTGTAATTGCAATTACAATTTCAATTATTAGTATTGTTGTTGCTGGCTGTTATTATTGCATTTTACAAATACAAATAGTTGGCTGTGCTTTTACTGTTTGCTGTCAGCTGATCCTTCTCTTCCTTCTTCCTTTTTCTTCCTCCTCTTCTTCTTGAGACTTATTGTTGTGTCATTGTGTTTGTTTTACGAATTTCTTTAGCTTCTTCCCTGATATTTAATGAACATTTTAACTTTATGTGTTGGAAATTGTATTTATATTTGATGGTTAATGTTTTGCGAGGGTAGGCTGATAATTCGATGATTTGTGCATGAAAGAAGCTTAGTAAAATCTTATTTTATCTCAAAATAATTTCTTTCTACTTTTTTTGTTTCAACCAAATAAAAATTGGTTCGATTCAAAAGATTTTTACATATTTGAAAACTTCTTAAAAAAGTTAAGAAAAAACATACCTAACGTACCCAAATTTCTCTTATAGTTTAAGAGATATTTGACTCCAAACATTTTGATACACTTCAGGACCATATGTGGAAAGGGTATTATAAGTTTGTGCTGATGTATGTAACGCAAAGAAATATTTGCCTTAGACCCACCTTTTAGTATCAAAATAGGCTTAGAATTACTTTCTGAGTCGATTTAGCGATGTCTGTCCGTCCGTCTGGACGGATGGCTGACTGGCTGGACCCCATGTAAACCATGCAATCAAACTACAGGTCTCAAATCTAAAGATAATTTGATGAAATTTGGCAGAGAAATTTTTTTTTTGATAGTGGCTATTGAAATTCCTCAAAATCGGTCCATTATTTATGGTACCTCCCATTGGTCCCGCTTCCCGGAATTGATATTTTGGCCACAAATATCAATATTTTTTTTATTAAATTTAAAACAAATACTGCCTATGTAAATTTAAATCAATATACCAAATTTCGTTGAAATCGGTCCACATTTGACCATAGCTCCCGTACAAACTCTTCTATCAAAACGCACTAAATGAGACAAAAAATCACTAAAACGCTCGTAAATCTGAAGATAATGAGAATTTTTAGTTTATTTTTTGCGTACATAATTTTTATAAAATCTAAGATCAACTTCCCAGATTTCGGTATAATTGGTCCACATAAGTCATATAAGTCCAAATGACGGAAACAGCTTAAATATATAAGTTTTGAGAAAATGTTTGTATGATGTCAAAATTTAGCAAATATTTGTCTTTATACAGGAAAAATAACACCTTTGACCTTAAAGGTGAAGGGTATAGTATGGTCGGGCTTGACCGACTATAGCACTTTCTTACTTGTTAATATAATCGCCATTTATTCATGGATTTATGGAAAATAAGAATTATAATAATATAATCTTCGCATTATATTGATATTTGGTTAGCCACTATAATTCGTATTTATTCTGTCTCGAAAATTAGATATAATGCTTTGTTTTTGATCTGTTTAGACTAATTGATAGTGGATTAACCAACCGTCGAAACGCTTCGAGAAAAGGTTGTCCCCACCAAAATTTGTTGGTCTTATCATTAAAGTGTCTTTGGTTGTTGCATTTTAAATCCTCCCGCTGCTAATTATCAAACAACCCTCGTTTGTATATATATTTGATTATTCTTAAATAGCATTTATATGCCGCATTGCAACTTGATTATGCTTGAAATTAAAGTTTTATTGCGTGAGTTGTTGGTATTTACACTTTCATGCCTCAACATTTCCTTCAATATTTTCTCATCTTTCCTTCTTGTTTTTCTGCTTTCATAGTTGTTGTTGCTATGTTATAATTTTCCATCGGTTATTTGAGTTTCTGATTCATTTGACTTAAACATCCTTTACCCTAACTACTCCTTTTGACTCAATACATGTACGACTCGTAGAATTGACTACAAACAAACTAAGGGAAGGTTTGTCATACGGTTCGTGCGAGTGAGTGACAGAAAAAGGATCAAAGTTACTAAAACTTAAAAGGAATTTCGGTCTTACTTTTCTCTAAAATATTGATTTTAAATTGAAAAGCTTATAAGTAGTTATTAAATTCTGAATTTCCGATCAAATAAATTTGACTAAATTAGAACGAATTTAAATTATTTCTGTTTTATTTCATTTCAGGTAAGATTTGCTAATGTATAGCTTTTATATTTGGGTAAGTTTTCTTAGAAATTTGGTAACCAAAATAAATAAATTTCAAGATACAACAAATATTGCTAAAGCCTAAAATGGTATTTATTTCTTTGAATTTTGTTTGATTAGAGTTTCATTGAATTTAACATAAGTTTAGAGAACTAATTAACAAAAATATTGAATAAAGTCATTTTAACAAAACAAGCAACATAAAAAGATATTTAGAGATTCAGAAGAAGTTATTAGGTCGAACTAGTAAGTATATAAAGAGACTTCCAAAAGTGGCTTCCGAAACTTGACAGTTGATAAGGGTTGTCCTGTATAAGTCAGAACTTTCAGGGCCACTAAATGCCGATGTTTCAATTAGACCTTAGTCTATGTCTTAGTCTATGTCTTAGTCTATGTCTTAGTCTATGTCTTAGTCTATGTCTTAGTCTATGTCTTAGTCTATGTCTTAGTCTATGTCTTTGTCTATTTCTTAGTCAATGCCTTAGTCTATATCTTAGTCTATGTCTTATTTTATGTCTTAGTCTTTGTCTTAGTCTATGTCTTAGTCTATGTCTTAGTCTGTGACTTAGTCTATGTCTTAGTCTATGTCTTAGTCTATGTCTTAGTCTATGTCTTAGTCTATGTCTTAGTCTATGTCTTAGTCTATGTCTTAGTCTATGTCTTAGTCTATGTCTTAGTCTATGTCTTAGTCTATGTCTTAGTCTATGTCTTAGTCTATGTCTTAGTCTATGTCTTAGTCTATGTCTTAGTCTATGTCTTAGTCTATGTCTTAGTCTATGTCTTGGTCTATGTCTTAGTCTATGTCTTAGTCTATGTCTTAGTCTGTGTCTTAGTCTATGTCTTAGTCTATGTCTTAGTCTATGTCTTAGTCTATGTCTTAGTCTATGTCTTAGTCTATGTCTTAGTCTATGTCTTAGTCTATGTCTTAGTCTATGTCTTAGTCTATGTCTTAGTCTATGTCTTAGTCTGTGACTTAGTCTATGTCTTAGTCTATGTCTTAGTCTATGTCTTAGTCTATGTCTTAATCTATGTCTTAGTCTATGTCTTAGTCTATGTCTTAGTCTATGTCTTAGTCTATGTCTTAGTCTATGTCTTAGTCTATGTCTTAGTCTATGTCTTAGTCTATGTCTTTGTCTATTTCTTAGTCAATGCCTTAGTCTATATCTTAGTCTATGTCTTATTTTATGTCTTAGTCTTTGTCTTAGTCTATGTCTTAGTCTATGTCTTAGTCTGTGACTTAGTCTATGACTTAGTCTATGTCTTAGTCTATGTCTTAGTCTATGTCTTAGTCTATGTCTTAGTCTATGTCTTAGTCTATGTCTTAGTCTATGTCTTAGTCTATATCTTAGTCTATGTCTTATTTTATGTCTTAGTCTTTGTCTTAGTCTATGTCTTAGTCTATGTCTTAGTCTGTGACTTAGTCTATGTCTTAGTCTATGTCTTAGTCTATGTCTTAGTCTATGTCTTAGTCTATGTCTTAGTCTATGTCTTAGTCTATGTCTTAGTCTATGTCTTAGTCTATGTCTTAGTCTATGTCTTAGTCTATGTCTTAGTCTATGTCTTAGTCTATGTCTTAGTCTATGTCTTAGTCTATGTCTTAGTCTATGTCTTAGTCTATGTCTTAGTCTATGTCTTAGTCTATGTCTTAGTCTATGTCTTAGTCTATGTCTTAGTCTATGTCTTAGTCTATGTCTTAGTCTATGTCTTAGTCTATGTCTTAGTCTATGTCTTAGTCTATGTCTTAGTCTATGTCTTAGTCTATGTCTTAGTCTATGTCTTAGTCTATGTCTTAGTCTATGTCTTAGTCTATGTCTTAGTCTATGTCTTAGTCTATGTCTTAGTCTATGTCTTAGTCTATGTCTTAGTCTATGTCTTAGTCTATGTCTTAGTCTATGTCTTAGTCTATGTCTTAGTCTATGTCTTAGTCTATGTCTTAGTCTGTGACTTAGTCTATGTCTTAGTCTATGTCTTAGTCTATGTCTTAGTCTATGTCTTAATCTATGTCTTAGTCTATGTCTTAGTCTATGTCTTAGTCTATGTCTTAGTCTATGTCTTAGTCTATGTCTTAGTCTATGTCTTTGTCTATTTCTTAGTCAATGCCTTAGTCTATATCTTAGTCTATGTCTTATTTTATGTCTTAGTCTTTGTCTTAGTCTATGTCTTAGTCTATGTCTTAGTCTGTGACTTAGTCTATGACTTAGTCTATGTCTTAGTCTATGTCTTAGTCTATGTCTTAGTCTATGTCTTAGTCTATGTCTTAGTCTATGTCTTAGTCTATGTCTTAGTCTATGTCTTAGTCTATGTCTTAGTCTATGTCTTAGTCTATGTCTTAGTCTATGTCTTAGTCTATGTCTTAGTCTATGTCTTAGTCTATGTCTTAGTCTATGTCTTAGTCTATGTCTTAGTCTATGTCTTAGTCTATGTCTTAGTCTATGTCTTAGTCTGTGACTTAGTCTATGTCTTAGTCTATGTCTTAGTCTATGTCTTAGTCTATGTCTTAATCTATGTCTTAGTCTATGTCTTAGTCTATGTCTTAGTCTATGTCTTAGTCTATGTCTTAGTCTATGTCTTTGTCTATTTCTTAGTCAATGCCTTAGTCTATATCTTAGTCTATGTCTTATTTTATGTCTTAGTCTTTGTCTTAGTCTATGTCTTAGTCTATGTCTTAGTCTGTGACTTAGTCTATGACTTAGTCTATGTCTTAGTCTATGTCTTAGTCTATGTCTTAGTCTATGTCTTAGTCTATGTCTTAGTCTATGTCTTAGTCTATGTCTTAGTCTATGTCTTAGTCTATGTCTTAGTCTATGTCTTAGTCTATGTCTTAGTCTATGTCTTAGTCTATGTCTTAGTCTATGTCTTAGTCTATGTCTTAGTCTATGTCTTAGTCTATGTCTTAGTCTATGTCTTAGTCTATGTCTTAGTCTATGTCTTAGTCTATGTCTTAGTCTATGTCTTAGTCTATGTCTTAGTCTATGTCTTAGTCTATGTCTTAGTCTATGTCTTAGTCTATGTCTTAGTCTATGTCTTAGTCTATGTCTTAGTCTATGTCTTAGTCTATGTCTTAGTCTATGTCTTAGTCTATGTCTTAGTCTATGTCTTAGTCTATGTCTTAGTCTATGTCTTAGTCTATGTCTTAGTCTATGTCTTAGTCTATGTCTTAGTCTATGTCTTAGTCTATGTCTTAGTCTATGTCTTAGTCTATGTCTTAGTCTATGTCTTAGTCTATGTCTTAGTCTATGTCTTAGTCTATGTCTTAGTCTATGTCTCAGTCTACGTCTTAGTCTATGTCTTAGTCTATATCTTAGTCTATGTCTTAGTCTATGTCTTAGTCTATGTCTTGGTCTATGTCTTAGTCTATGTCTTAGTCTATGTCTTAGTCTATGTCTTAGTCTATGTCTTAGTCTATGTCTTAGTCTATGTCTTAATCTATGTCTTAGTCTATGTCTTAGTCTATGTCTTATTTTATGTCTTAGTCTTTGTTTTAGTCTATGTCTTAGTCTATGTATTAGTCTGTGTCTTAGTCTGTGACTTAGTCTATGTCTTAATCTATATCTTAGTCTATGTCTTATTCTATGTCAAAAACACTCCATATTCAAAATGTAACAAAATATCCCCAAAATAAATAAGTAAATTACCCAGAAAAAAACTTTTTAAAATCCCCTCACTTTACTTTAAAGCTATCAACAAAAATGTCCCTTTTAATTATTTATTAATCCCTGTCACGACCTTTAGGTTGCCATCCCATTTTCTCGATAATTGCAAAGTGTTTAAGTAATTAGATTCTATACATTTATTTATTTTTCATCCGACGTTGTACTAAATTACAAATGAAAACTATTTATATAAACTGCAGAAATACTTCGGCAACAACTTAATGTTGTCGCTCTGTCTTTGACTCCCCCCTTCCTCTAGTCCGGGGGCCCCCTTGTGGGTAACTAAGAAAAACACAACTTTGCCATCTAAGTGAAGAATGAGTAAATTAGAAATCTTTTCCTTGGCAACTAAATTGTTGCTGTTGTTGTATTTGCTGTTGTTGCTGCTGCTTATGTTGCTGTTGCTATTAAGCTTCCCGTGAATGTGTCGTATTTCCATCACTTATTATTTAATCTGATCTCGAAATAATTGTATGGCTTGAATTGGTATTCCATGGGTTGAGTTGAAAGTTGTGTCGTGTCGTTTGTTCTTAAGATGCGTTCCGTATGTGTATCAGAATGTATCTATCAAATATGGCAAATGTAATGAAAAGAACAAAAGAAAATATAAAAATAGAAATAGAAAAAATTAAACGCAAAGTTTTATTAGCTTCATTAGTTTAATACGATTCAATGCGATGTACTTACTTACATCCAATCACACTTCTCATTACTCCTGCTGGTACTTGCCACATGCCACCACACACACACACATACCCCAAACATTTAGTTGTGAAAATGGTTTTTGGTTTGGATTTCTTCGATTATTTTCATTACAAAGCGAAATAAAAAATTACTCAAAATAGAGGAAGAAAACGAAAAAAATTTTACATATTTGAAATATCAAAGATATTTAATTGAATACGTTTTTATTTAAGTGTATTCTAGACACAGTTCACAGAATCAAATTCATTTATTATCAAACATAAACTTCAATATTTATTAAATAAATTGTAATTTTTTTTTCGTTCCCACCCTTTTAGAAGCTTTTCCTCTTGCAACTGGAGCCTGAAACGGCGGAGAACGAAAGCAAATTAAATAAAACTCATAAGGAACTTTCTTGTTGTCTACTAAAGTTTTCTTTGGTTACTTTTTCTAGCATTTTTTCTAACAAGTTGCTATTCCTGGTACGGAGTTTGCTGTTGTTGTTTGCCGTCGCCATCGTCATCTTCTTTTGCAATTATATACTTGAGAGTTCAAGTGTGGTTTCAATTTCATTAGTTTATTGCCGATGAAATAGAAAAAAAAACTCTAGCGAAAACTGAAACCAAACAGTTCAACAACCAACAACTTAAGATTACAACAACAAGAAAAAAAGAAAAATTCTAGACACAAAATCTATTTATTTGTTCCTTAGATTATTTGGAGACGAAAAACTAAGTTTTTAAGTTTTATTGACAAATTAAGTTGATTTTTGAAAATGTCATGAAATCGACTAAGACATAGGGTATGACATAGACTAAGACATAGACTAAGACATAGACTAAGACATAGACTAAGACATAGACTAAGACATAGACTAAGACATAGACTAAGACATAGACTAAGACATAGACTAAGATATAGACTAAGACATAGACTAAGACATAGACTAAGACATAGACTAAGACATAGACTAAGACATAGACTAAGACATAGACTAAGACATAGACTAAGACATAGACTAAGACATAGACTAAGACATAGACTAAGACATAGACTAAGACGTAGACTAAGACATAGACTAAGACATAGACTAAGACATAGACTAAGACATAGACTAAGACATAGACTAAGACATAGACTAAGACATAGACTAAGACATAGACTAAGACATAGACTAAGACATAGACTAAGACATAGACTAAGACATAGACTAAGACATAGACTAAGACATAGACTAAGACATAGACTAAGACATAGACTAAGACATAGACTAAGACATAGACTAAGACATAGACTAAGACATAGACTAAGACATAGACTAAGACATAGACTAAGACATAGACTAAGACATAGACTAAGACATAGACTAAGACATAGACTAAGACATAGACTAAGACATAGACTAAGACATAGACTAAGAGATAGACTAAGACATAGACTAAGACATAGACTAAGACATAGACATAGACTAAGACATAGACTAAGACATAGACTAAAACATAGACTAAAACATAGACTAAAACATAGACTAAGACATAGACTAAGACATAGACTAAGACATAGACTAAGACATAGACTAAGACATAGACTAAGACATAGACTAAGACATAGACCAAGACATAGACTAAGACATAGACTAAGACATAGACTAAGACATAGACTAAGACATAGACTAAGACATAGACTAAGACATAGACTAAGACATAGACTAAGACATGGACTAAGACATAGACTAAGACATAGACTAAGACATAGACTAAGACATAGACTAAGACATAGACTAAGACATAGACTAAGACATAGACTAAGACATAGACTAAGACATAGACTAAGACATAGACTAAGACATAGACTAAGACATAGACTAAGACATAGACTAAGACATAGACTAAGACATAGACTAAGACATAGACTAAGACATAGACTAAGACATAGACTAAGACATAGACTAAGACATAGACTAAGACATAGACTAAGACATAGACTAAGACATAGACTAAGACATAGACTAAGACATAGACTAAGACATAGACTAAGACATAGACTAAGACATAGACTAAGACATAGACTAAGACATAGACTAAGACATAGACTAAGACATAGACTAAGACATAGACTAAGACATAGACTAAGACATAGACTAAGACATAGACTAAGACATAGACTAAGACATAGACTAAGACATAGACTAAGACATAGACTAAGACATAGACTAAGACATAGACTAAGACATAGACTAAGACATAGACTAAGACATAGACTAAGACATAGACTAAGACATAGACTAAGACATAGACTAAGACATAGACTAAGACATAGACTAAGACATAGACTAAGACATAGACTAAGACATAGACTAAGACATAGACTAAGACATAGACTAAGACATAGACTAAGACATAGACTAAGACATAGACTAAGACATAGACTAAGACATAGACTAAGACATAGACTAAGACATAGACTAAGACATAGACTAAGACATAGACTAAGACATAGACTAAGACATAGACTAAGACATAGACTAAGACATAGACTAAGACATAGACTAAGACATAGACTAAGACATGGACTAAAACATAGACTAAGACATAGACTAAGACATAGACTAAGACATAGACTTAGACATAGACTAAGACATAGACTAAGACATAGACTAAGACATAGACTAAGACATAGACTAAGACATAGACTAAGACATAGACTAAGACATAGACTAAGACATAGACTAAGACATTGACTAAGACATAGACTAAGACATAGACATAGACTTAGACATAGACTAAGACTAAGACATTGACTAAGACATAGACTAAGACATAGACATAGACTTAGACTTAGACATAGACTAAGACATAGACTAAGACATAGACTAAGACATAGACTAAGACATAGACTAAGACATAGACTAAGACATAGACTAAGACATAGACTAAGACATAGACTAAGACATAGACTAAGACATAGACTAAGACATAGACTAAGACATAGACATAGACTAAGACATAGACTAAGACATAGACTAAGACATAGACTAAGACATAGACTAAGACATAGACTAAGTCATAGACTAAGACATAGACTAAGACATAGACTAAGACATAGACTAAGACATAGACTAAGACATAGACTAAGACATAGACTAAGACATAGACTAAGACATAGACTAAGACATAGACTAAGACATAGACTAAGACATAGACTAAGACATAGACTAAGACATAGACTAAGACATAGACTAAGACATAGACTAAGACATAGACTTAGACATAGACTAAGACATAGACTAAGACATGGATTAAGACATAGACTAAGACATAGACTAAGACATAGACTAAGACATATACTAAGACAAGGACTAAAACATAGACTAAGACATAGACTAAGACATAGACTAAGACATAGACTAAGACATAGACTAAGACATAGACTAAGACATAGACTAAGACATAGACTAAGACATAGACTAAGACATAGACTAAGACATAGACTAAGACATAGACTAAGACATAGACTAAGACATAGACTAAGACATAGACTAAGACATAGACTAAGACATAGACTAAGACATAGACTAAGACATAGACTAAGACATAGACTAAGACATAGCCTAAGACATAGACTAAGACATAGACTAAGACATAGACTAAGACATAGACTAAGACATAGACTAAGACATAGACTAAGACATAGACTAAGACATAGACTAAGACATAGACTAAGACATAGACTAAGACATAGACTAAGACATAGACTAAGACATAGACTAAGACATAGACTAAGACATAGACTAAGACATAGACTAAGACATAGACTAAGACATAGACTAAGACATAGACTAAGACATAGACTAAGACATAGACTAAGACATAGACTAAGACATAGACTAAGACATAGACTAAGACATAGACTAAGACTAAGACATAGACTAACACATAAAATAAGACACAACTGTTCCCAGCTATGAACTTATACTCTTCAATGACTTCATTAGTTTAATAAGCAATCCAAGGTCTGAGTCTTAGCCTATATAATAATAAAGTTGATATATTTCCCTTTCCAAAAAAATTTACAAATATCTCATCCATTTTTCTTCCATATTATTTTTTTACGATGTGTAAATACAGGAATACTTTACACTATAAACACTCTATCTGAAAAACCACTTTCAGCAATAGCTCCCTAAATCCCTCGACCTATTTGCCAACACCCTCAAGAGGAAGCTCAATTTCTAGCGCCTGCTCTCAAATCGCTTTGAGCCCAGCTATCACTTGCTCTCACTCTGTTGCTAAAGATATATGAATGTATGTTATTTGTTGTAATTGTCTGTTTGAAAGTTGTTAACATGTCTTGGCAATATTTGTCGTAATAACATAGAATATCGATGTTTGTGTCTATGTTTTCTGGTTGTGTGTTGATTTTCTATATTCCATTTTTTGTCTATTATTTTATTTTCTTGTCATTATTATTTATTGTTTTGCGGTTAAGTGTGTGTATGTGTGTGTTTATGGTATTTCTTTTAAGGTTTAACTAACAATTATTCTATTTGACAGTTTACGTGCTTTGCCGGTCTGTCTTCCTCTGCTCTCACATGCTCGACTGACTGCTCCATCAAAATGGTTTGTAACATTATTTTAGTTGTCATCAATGGTTTTTTACTGCAACGATAACTACTGCTACTACTACTATTTTACTACTGACGATTTTATTTACTCTATTTAGATGTTCTTATGTACTGTCATTGTCATAAATTTATATTGCTCGTTTGCAGGAATAGTGGCCTAACTAAAAAAACGCCGCCTTAAAAGTGTGTTTTATAGATCCTACAGGAAAATTTTTCTATAGAAAAATTTTTTTTTAACGAAAATTTTTTTTTAACGAAAATGTTTCTATAGACAAATTTTTTTAACGAAAATTTTTCTATAGAAAAATTCGTTAAAAAAATTTTTCTATAGAAAAATTTTTTTAACGAAAATTTTTCTATAGAAAAATTTTTTTAACGAAAATTTTTCTATAGAAAATTTTTTTTAACGAAAATTTTTCTATAGAAAAATTTTTTTAACGAAAATTTTTCTATAGAAAAATTTTTTTAACGAAAATTTTTCTATAGAAAAATTTTTTTAACGAAAATTTTTCTATAGAAAAATTTTTTTAACGAAAATTTTTCTATAGAAAAATTTTTTTAACGAAAATTTTTCTATAGAAAAATTTTTTTAACGAAAATTTTTCTATAGAAAAATTTTTTTAACGAAAATTTTTCTATAGAAAAATTTTTTTAACGAAAATTTTTCTATAGAAAAATTTTTTTAACGAAAATTTTTCTATAGAAAAATTTTTTTAACGAAAATTTTTCTATAGAAAAATTTTTTTAACGAAAATTTTTCTATAGAAAAATTTTTTTAACGAAAATTTTTCTATAGAAAAATTTTTTTAACGAAAATTTTTCTATAGAAAAATTTTTTTAACGAAAATTTTTCTATAGAAAAATTTTTTTAACGAAAATTTTTCTATAGAAAAATTTTTTTAACGAAAATTTTTCTATAGAAAAATTTTTTTAACGAAAATTTTTCTATAGAAAAATTTTTTTAACGAAAATTTTTCTATAGAAAAATTTTTTTAACGAAAATTTTTCTATAGAAAAATTTTTTTAACGAAAATTTTTCTATAGAAAAATTTTTTTAACGAAAATTTTTCTATAGAAAAATTTTTTTAACGAAAATTTTTCTATAGAAAAATTTTTTTAACGAAAATTTTTCTATAGAAAAATTTTTTTAACGAAAATTTTTCTATAGAAAAATTTTTTTAACGAAAATTTTTCTATAGAAAAATTTTTTTAACGAAAATTTTTCTATAGAAAAATTTTTTTAACGAAAATTTTTCTATAGAAAAATTTTTTTAACGAAAATTTTTCTATAGAAAAATTTTTTTAACGAAAATTTTTCTATAGAAAAATTTTTTTAACGAAAATTTTTCTATAGAAAAATTTTTTTAACGAAAATTCTTCTACAGAAAAATTTTTTTAACGAAAATTTTTCTATAGAAAAATTTTTTTAACGAAAATTTTTCTATAGAAAAATTTTTTTAACGAAAATTTTTCTATAGAAAATTTTTTTTAACGAAAATTTTTCTATAGAAAAATTTTTTTAACGAAAATTTTTCTATAGAAAAATTTTTTAAACGAAAATTTTTCTATAGAAAAATTTTTTTAACGAAAATTTTTCTATAGAAAAATTTTTTTAACGAAAATTTTTATATGAAAAAATTTTTTTTAACGAAAATTTTTCTATAGAAAAATTTTTTTTAACGAAAATTTTTCTCTCGAGAAATTTTTTAAACAAAAATTTTTCTCTCGAGAAATTTTTTTTGACGAAAATTTTTCTCTAGAAAATTTTTTTTGACGAAAATTTTTCTCTAGAAAAATTTTTTTAACGAAAATTTTTCTCTAGAAAAATTTTTTTAACGAAAATTTTTCTCTAGAAAAATTTTTTTAACGAAAATTTTTCTCTAGAAAAATGTTTTTAACGAAAATTTTTCTCTAGAAAATTTTTTTGATGAAAATTTTTTTTAACGAAAAGCGAGAGATTAATAAAGTTGTCCCTTTTTTAAGATTTTAAAATTTTATTTTTTTGAGTTATGCCATTTTTCATTAAAATGTTCTATATGTATAGGGAAAAATAAATTTATGGTAACATTACAATAATATTACAAATTCGTGACCGATTTTTTATATTTTCGGTTTTATTTGATTTTTTTCTTGTGGTGAATTTTGCTGCCTGTTTTTCAGGTTTAGCGGCTGTTTGTGGTTTTTCTATAAATTTCGGTACTTTTGGGAGTTCCAGTGGTATTTTTCGTTTTTCAACTTTCATCGTTGTCAGATAATTGAGGAATTTTTGTTTTATTAGGCAATTTTAGGTGCTATTAAATATTATACGAGGGTTGTAGAAGAAGTGCTTTAAATTTTAAAAAATGGTTATAAGGAATCATTAAACCTGTCTTTGGATATTGTTCTTCCTTTTTAATAAATTACGAATTTGTATTTCACTTCTTTCTGTTTTATTTTTTAAGAACTTTTTTTACCTACCTCGTATTTATGATTTAGTTGTCCTTTGGTGACTTGCTCACACAATTGTACTTATTCTTCAAATAAGTAAAAATTTATATTTTTGTTATTGCGAGTGTTTACGAAAATTTTTCTATAGAAAATTTTTTTTAACGAAAATTTTTCTATAGAAAAATTTTTTTAACGAAAATTTTTCTATAGAAAAATTTTTTAAACGAAAATTTTTCTATAGAAAAATTTTTTTAACGAAAATTTTTCTATAGAAAAATTTTTTTAACGAAAATTTTTATATGAAAAAATTTTTTTTAACGAAAATTTTTCTATAGAAAATTTTTTTTTAACGAAAATTTTTCTCTCGAGAAATTTTTTAAACAAAAATTTTTCTCTCGAGAAATTTTTTTTGACGAAAATTTTTCTCTAGAAAATTTTTTTTGACGAAAATTTTTCTCTAGAAAAATTTTTTTAACGAAAATTTTTCTCTAGAAAAATTTTTTTAACGAAAATTTTTCTCTAGAAAAATTTTTTTAACGAAAATTTTTCTCTAGAAAAATGTTTTTAACGAAAATTTTTCTCTAGAAAATTTTTTTGATGAAAATTTTTTTTAACGAAAAGCGAGAGATTAATAAAGTTGTCCCTTTTTTAAGATTTTAAAATTTTATTTTTTTGAGTTATGCCATTTTTCATTAAAATGTTCTATATGTATAGGGAAAAATAAATTTATGGTAACATTACAATAATATTACAAATTCGTGACCGATTTTTTATATTTTCGGTTTTATTTGATTTTTTTCTTGTGGTGAATTTTGCTGCCTGTTTTTCAGGTTTAGCGGCTGTTTGTGGTTTTTCTATAAATTTCGGTACTTTTGGGAGTTCCAGTGGTATTTTTCGTTTTTCAACTTTCATCGTTGTCAGATAATTGAGGAATTTTTGTTTTATTAGGCAATTTTAGGTGCTATTAAATATTATACGAGGGTTGTAGAAGAAGTGCTTTAAATTTTAAAAAATGGTTATAAGGAATCATTAAACCTGTCTTTGGATATTGTTCTTCCTTTTTAATAAATTACGAATTTGTATTTCACTTCTTTCTGTTTTATTTTTTAAGAACTTTTTTTACCTACCTCGTATTTATGATTTAGTTGTCCTTTGGTGACTTGCTCACACAATTGTACTTATTCTTCAAATAAGTAAAAATTTATATTTTTGTTATTGCCGTTGTTTTGCCTTAATATCTTTTGATATTTTATTTTGAAAATTGAGTCATTTTTATTTTATGTATAGCCATAGCCAGAGTCAGCCCAAGCCCCCCAATTACTATTTGTGGTCAACCGCAAATAATGAAAAACATTTTAACCTAATTTTCGTGTATTGTAGCTCAATGATGTTCGAGGTCTACATTCACATACATACATACATCAAAGACATTGACAATTGCAGTTGTATTAACGAAAATGATTATGGTGATGTCGTCCAAAGAATTTAGACCTAATCATTAAGATTATAAAGTTCAATTTAAAGTTAATCAATGTTTAAGACTTGCTTGGGCTTTATTATAGAAATTTGAATAATTTCCATTTTGCCAGACTTTATTAATTTTGCAAGCCGACCAAAAGACCCCAGGAAATTAATTAAATGAATTTGGAAAATTTTGCCACAAAAAAATTTTTTGAGCCAAAATTTAAATTTAGCTTTAAGGATTAACAATTCAATTTAGTAAATTAAATCGTTAGTTATTTAAATGAAGTTTTTCAAAAAGCTTGAGAGACAACAGTTTTTGTGTACAGATGTCAGACATGACAAAGGATTTGATTTTGGTTGGAAAGAAGACGACACGTGCTCATAAGATTATGAACGGTTGCTTGCTTTAAGGATATTTTTTAAATATTTTGTAAATGGGACTTTAAGGATTTGTAGAAATTTTTTAATTCTTTTAGCTGAGATGGTTTTTGAGGAGCATTAAAAAGTATTTAAAGAGCTTTAAAGCTTATGGGTTTTCCTGTTGGTATTCTATTTATACCCATAGATCACCAGAACATGTGGGCTCTTAGCAAAGACTCTATAATATAAAGATGTTGCACTTCCATACATTAATTTTTTGTATGGTCGTTTTAAAAAATCCCATAAAAAAGAGAGTATATCGCTTTTACTCTAGTTCGGAAACAACTAATGGAGACGATTAGCCAATAAGAAAAAGCTAAGGCACACACACGTGCTCATGAAATGTGTGTTTGTTTGTGCGTTTACGTGTCTTTCATTATGTTTGAAGTGCAATCTTTATACTACAGTAATTTTGGGCTAAAGTGCATTCCGCTTGAAAGGCCAAAAACCGATATTAGCCAATACTGTCATAGTCACTTTCAACTTCTTATTTCATGCAAATTGTTCGTTTTAAAGTCCATTTCACTTCAAGTGTCAGTGGCATAAATCATATGGAAAAAATCGCATGTACTCCACTCTAATTATAACCCTCACCCCATAGGTGTAAAGGGTAATATAAGTTTGTGCTGATGTATGTAACGCATAGAAATATTTGTCTTAGACCCACCTTTTAGTATACCAATAGACTTAGAATCACTTTCTGAGTCGATTTAGCGATGTCAGTCCGCCCATCCGTCCGTTGGCTGGACCCCCATGTCAACCATGTTATCAAAGTACAGGTCGCAATTTTAAACATAATTTGATAAAATTTGACACAGATCATTTTTTTGATAGTGGGACCATGGCTATTCAAATTTGTCAAAATCGGTCCATTATTTATGGTACCTTCCATAGGTCCCACTTCCCGGAATTGATATTTTGGCCACAAATATCAATGTTTTTTAATGAAATTTAGACCAAATACTGCTTTTGTAAACTAAAATCAGTGTACCAAAATTTCGTTGAAATCGGTCCACATTTGACCATAGCTCCCATACGAAACTCTTCCGTCAAAACGCACTAAATGAGACAAAAATCACTAAAATGCTCATAAATCTGAAGATAATGAGAATTTTGAGTTTATTTTTTGCATAAAGAATGTTTGTGAAAACTGTCAAATTTCGAGATAATCGGTCTGCCAAATTTCTAGATAATCGGTCCACATTTGACCCTCATATAAGTCCAAATGACGAAAACAGCTTAAATGTATAAGTTTTGAGAAAAAGTTTATATGATGGCAAAATTTAGCAAATATTTGTCTTTATACAGGAAAAATAACACCTTTGGCCTTAGTGGTGAAGGGTATCGTATGGTCGGGCTAGACCGACTATAGCACTTTCTTACTTGTTTTTATCTTAGTTTTTTTTTTCAAGTTTTCGATATAAAATTTTGCTGATTCTTTTATTTTTAAAATATTTTTTTAAAACGAAAAATTTTGAAAGCATCATTATTTCGGTGTTGGTTTTATGATATCTTTGAAACGACTATGCGGATTAAGAAAGATGTGAAGACGACTTATTTAAAAAATGTTTTCTAATTTCGTTTTTTTCATTAGCTCAATATAACCAGCAGTTTTGGAGTTATATTAATATTACTAGCAAAAAACCTGTTTTTCGAATTAAAAATTATATCTCGAAAACTAGAGCCAACTTGAAAAAAACAATGTCCGAAAATAGATTTTGCTCAAAATCTTGTTGACCTGTGTTATTGACTTGATTTGAAATAATATTTGGTTATGTTATAAATTAAACTTTTATTATTCTAAAGAATGTGGTTTTATTAAAGAAAATACAAATTTCTGTATAGTCCAAAGGTGGATTTTTCTACCTTCGCTTATAGTCCAAAGGTGAATTCTATCCAGGTTTGCTATTAGTCCATAAAGTGGCTTATAAAAAAATCGGTTGTAGTCCGAATTCGCTTATAGACCACAAAAGTTGTACAACCATAGCTGTGAGCTATAGCCGAAAATGACTAGATAGAGTCTTTGGTCATAGCCTTTGTCGGGTACTTTTTTGTTCTAAGATCCAGTCAGGAGGTATTTTTTTTAAATTCCACTGCTAAGGAAGTAAAAAGGAGAAAAAAAAGTAAAAATCTCCGGAAGTAAACGCGATAGAATGGAATTGCCTATGGATAAGTTACAAAAAATAAGAAGACAATTGTTTGGAGCTTTTTTGGAAAAAAGGATAAATAGGAGGTAAAAACAAATGTTTCGTACTTTTTTGAACCCATGTATATCTTTTGAACCAAAAATCATGGTAACAATATTTAAACCGGTTTCGATAGACACGAAAAAATTTCGAACTCATGTTTGTTACTTTTTCATTTTGGGGGTAAAAATAGATAAACACGTGTTTAGTACTTTTTCGATTTTGGGAGAGATAAAAACGGGAAAATATATTTGAGGGCAGGTTTTTTATTCTTATCTTTGTATATCGTCCAAACCAATTAAACTAGAAATAAAAATTATAGGAAAGTTGATTGTCAAAATGAAAAGGATCAGCTGCAAAAATTCGGTACTTTTTAAAAATAGGTCGATTATGGGTTAAAACAGGGTAGAAAACAAAAAATTTGGTAGGCAAACAAAACAAACAAAATTAATCATTAACAATTAAAATTGGAGTTAGATCTGCTGTTTGTCCCTTTTTCGAAATGGTACTAATTAGGTGCAAAATTGGATAGAAACTAATTTTTGATACTTTTGATAAAATGTAATAGCCTTATATCTCTAAAACTTACTGAGATACTAACAAAATTGAAATTAGGTTTGGATCTGCTGCGAAAATAAGGGCAAACGAGTTTGGCCCTTTTTTCGAAATAATACTAATTTGGGTGAAAATGGGTAAAAACTAATGTATGGTACTTTTTTTTCATCCATATCTTTTTCATCCGTATCTTTTAAAACCAATAAATAGAGACAATTATTTAACACGTGTTTGGTACTTTTATGATTAATTGGGTTAAAACTAAAAAATATTCAGGGGTAAATATTTTATTTTAAAACTTTGCATATCTTTTAAACCAATGAAGCCAAAAATATAATTTATTCACTAGTCGAATCATGTTTGAGAATTATACGGCACTTATTTGGTACTTTTTTCAGTTTAGGGGATAAAAGAGGGAAAAATCGGTAAGATTATATCTTCAAAAGCGATAGAAACAAAAACGAAATTGGAGAATAAAGGTTCCAAGGCGCCGCTCTATTGACATATGGTTGCATCTCTTCGCTTATCTTGGGTTTCGTTGTGGTTAATTTTACTATTATTTAAACTTGTTTTCAGTGGGTCCCCAGTTAGTCGCTATCTTATATAGGAGGAGCTGGAAAGGTTTACACATGCTTTCAGTGCCGGGTCAGTTAGGCAATTATGGCCTTAAAACAAATTTGTTTGCATTGAATTTGACTTGCGTCTTGATTGGTCATATTCGATTCTTGTATTCCTGTATGCCGTAATTAAGATCCTACTGGTTTTGAACATACTAAGGGAAGGCATCATACTGCTATTGCGCCTCTCACTAAGGCACTTTTCTTGGTGGGACAGTTAATACTGGCATACATTTGCTATGTCGCTAGGTCTTATTAACTCTGTAACCTTTTAAGCACACCCTCATACTTTCGGCTTTCGGTCGGGAACTGCTAATTATTCGCAGCTAGTCTACATATTTTTAGAACGTTCAGCGATTCCGCAATTGCTGACTCCTATAGTAGCCTGTGCTAAGCCTGGTTATAGTCATAGTTAATATCTTAGGCTATGTCTTTTTTAAACAATTTCTTGTGCAAACTTGCTACATATCGAAAGAAATTGTTTTTTGAATAAAATTTTTGAACTTTGCAATTTTTGAAAATTGTATCATATTTCACCACTAGTTTTCCATACAAGACATTTGTTTGTGCTATGAGATATTGACGATAAAATTGAAAGCCAAAAATGAAAGGTATGTCTATTTGTAACGTAAGGTATGTCCATTTGCGCCATAAGGAAAGTAAATGTTTTACATTTTTTTTACAAATTTTAATTTTTTCTAAGGTATTTTCATATAAGACCCTTATTTGTGCTATACTGGGATCTACCATAGGATTTCTCCGCAAAATTGAATATCAAGATTGAAGGAAAGTTGTTTTAACTTTTTTACGAAAAATTTTCAAATTGTTGCTTTTGTATTTACAACGTTGAATTTTTTCCTTAGATATCCGTCATAAAATAAAAACCTAAATTTCTCGGCAGTGTTGAGTATTTATTCCATTAAATATTTCTTGCGCAAAGTTGCGCAATATAGAAATTATTTGTTTTTAAGATTACGACCACAGATTTCTCAAATATTACCCAACTATAGTAATTATAGTAATTAGGTATATAATAACAAATTAAAATCGAAAACCAAAATTACTTGACTTTGTAGAGTTTACACTTTACTGAAATTTATTTGCGCAAACTTGCGCCATAACGAAAAAAAATCTTTTTAAATTTTGGAAAATTTTAAAAGATATGAAATGCTTTCCGAAACGGTGTAGTTGCAAAATACTAGTTATGCAGATATTAGTTTGTATCAGAAATAAGTAGGAAAATTGCCTGAAAGTATTGAGTATTCAATTCATTATTATTTTCTTGCGCAGATTTGCGCAATATAGAATTTTTTTGCATTTAAGATTTGTACCACAAATTTCTTAACTGAGATCTTAATGTAGTAATTACCAAATTGCTGCATATAATACCTAAATAAAATTGAAAACCAAAATTACTTAACTTTGTAGAGTTTACTTGTTACTAAAATTTATTTGCGCAAACTTGCGCAATTTAAAAAAAAATATTTTTTTTTTTAATTTTAAAAAATTTTGAAAATTATGTAATGCCTTCGGAAACGGTGTAGTTGCAAAATACCAATTATGCAAATAATAATTGTAAAATATTTCCTCTGGTTATATTAAAATTTAATTAACTTTCTCTTTTATAAATTCAATTATTTTCTTAATAAGTAATTTTCATTTATTACATTTGTCCTAATTAAATATTTAACTTTATTTTCGCTTATTTTCTTGGCACTATTACAAAAGTCCCTATAAAATATTGTATATGTGTGTATGTATGTATAAGTGTGAAAATATTTTTAACTTAATTAACCAAATCCCATAATAAATTATTTATACGAAACTGCAAAATGTTCGAATTTTAACAATAACAACAACAACTAAATGTATTGAAATACAACAACTTATAGATAAAGTAAATTCGCTACTAATTAAACATTAATGAAGCTTTCAGCTGTAAAGAGGAAAATTAATACCAAAAAAGACGGACAGACAAAGTGACAGAAGGTTAAACTAAAAGACGAGGAATATACAGAGATCCCGGCATAAGACAGACTAAATAAAAGACCGTCATTCAGTTTCGTATTTACACATTCTCTCTGACTAAATCACGGTGAAATAATTAAGACACAAAGAAAGTGCATTGTACTGCATATGCCGGCGTAGCATAGCAACAACTGCTGCCTCTACAGAAGCAGTTCTTGGCATTTTCTACATATAAATGAAGCAGAAAAAGCTCAAAATAATTTTAGCACTAAGTCTTCTTGAATTCAGATCTTCTTTCCAACATCTTTAATTTCCCTTAAACATCCTTCGTGTTCCCACTTTAAAACGTCTTCTTGCTTATATAAAATCTTTAAATTAAATCATAATAAAATGTTTACAATTTATTTAATGATAATAAAGAAAATAAAAGAAAAATTAAATTACAATCTAAAATGTGTAACAACAAAATTATTAACCGCGTTTCGTTTCTTCACTTTAATTCAGACTTCGTTTACGCCTCTAGACCTGCTATACCCCCAGACATTAAATTTTTCATTTATGAACATACAGAAGAATATTCAAGTTTTCTGTTTAGAGGTTTTCTTCGGTTTAAATAGCAATTTAAATTATAACACAAGAGCTTTAATTTTAACTTAAGACCATAAAAGTAACCGCAACTTTATTACGCTACAACTGGAATAGATTTTATTTGATATCATTTAATGACGAAAATTACAGCTATAAACTTAAAA
Organism: Stomorhina lunata; assembly: GCA_933228675.1. NCBI lineage: Eukaryota > Metazoa > Arthropoda > Insecta > Diptera > Rhiniidae > Stomorhina > Stomorhina lunata. The sequence goes on from OW121741.1 coordinate 100,025,798, forward strand.
GCGTCTTTGAGAGCAGTTTCTTGGTTTATTCTTTGGAATTATGTGATTAAAATTTGATGGTTAACAGCTAACATCCGATTTCTTAATGGCGGATCATAAAGAAGAATTTAATAATCAGGTATTTTTTAATACCCGACATATCTTGAAAGAAGTTTTGATTCAGTTCCAGTTCAGTTCTTGCATACTTCAAGTTAAGTTGCTTTAAAATTCCAGTAAATCGCCAGTTGAGTTCCAGATTAGTTCCGTTTCAGTTCCAGTTCAATTCCAGTTCAGTTCAAATTCAGTTTCAGTTCAGTACCAGTTTACTTCCAGTTCAAGTTAACTTCCAGTTCTAGTTTAGTTCTAGTTCAGTTCTATTTCAGTTCTAGTTCAGTTCTAGTTCTGTTCTAGTTCTGTTCTAGTTCAGTTCTAGTTCAGTTCTAGTTCAGTTCTAGTTCAGTTCTAGTTCAGTTCTAGTTCAGTTCTAGTTCAGTTCTAGTTCAGTTCTAGTTCAGTTCTAGTTCAGTTCTAGTTCAGTTCTAGTTCAGTTCTAGTTCAGTTCTAGTTCAGTTCTAGTTCAGTTCTAGTTCAGTTCTAGTTCAGTTCTAGTTCAGTTCTAGTTCAGTTCTAGTTCAGTTCTAGTTCAGTTCTAGTTCAGTTCTAGTTCAGTTCTAGTTCAGTTCTAGTTCAGTTCTAGTTCAGTTCTAGTTCAGTTCTAGTTCAGTTCTAGTTCAGTTCTAGTTCAGTTCTAGTTCAGTTCTAGTTCAGTTCTAGTTCAGTTCTAGTTCAGTTCTAGTTCAGTTCTAGTTCAGTTCTAGTTCAGTTCTAGTTCAGTTCTAGTTCAGTTCTAGTTCAGTTCTAGTTCAGTTCTAGTTCAGTTCTAGTTCAGTTCTAGTTCAGTTCTAGTTCAGTTCTAGTTCAGTTCTAGTTCAGTTCTAGTTCAGTTCTAGTTCAGTTCTAGTTCAGTTCTAGTTCAGTTCTAGTTCAGTTCTAGTTCAGTTCTAGTTCAGTTCTAGTTCAGTTCTAGTTCAGTTCTAGTTCAGTTCTAGTTCAGTTCTAGTTCAGTTCTAGTTCAGTTCTAGTTCAGTTCTAGTTCAGTTCTAGTTCAGTTCTAGTTCAGTTCTAGTTCAGTTCTAGTTCAGTTCTAGTTCAGTTCTAGTTCAGTTCTAGTTCAGTTCTAGTTCAGTTCTAGTTCAGTTCTAGTTCAGTTCTAGTTCAGTTCTAGTTCAGTTCTAGTTCAGTTCTAGTTCAGTTCTAGTTCAGTTCTAGTTCAGTTCTAGTTCAGTTCTAGTTCAGTTCTAGTTCAGTTCTAGTTCAGTTCTAGTTCAGTTCTAGTTCAGTTCTAGTTCAGTTCTAGTTCAGTTCTAGTTCGGTTCTAGTTCAGTTCTAGTTCAGTTCTAGTTCAGTTCTAGTTCAGTTCTTGTTCAGTTCTAGTTCAGTTCTAGTTCAGTTCTAGTTCAGTTCTAGTTCAGTTCTAGTTCAGTTCTAGTTCAGTTCTAATTCAGTTCTAGTTCAGTTCTAGTTCAGTTCTAGTTCAGTTCTAGTTCAGTTCTAGTTCAGTTCTAGTTCAGTTCTAGTTCAGTTCTAGTTCAGTTCTAGTTCAGTTCTAGTTCAGTTCTAGTTCAGTTCTAGTTCAGTTCTAGTTCAGTTCTAGTTCAGTTCTAGTTCAGTTCTAGTTCAGTTCTAGTTCAGTTCTAGTTCAGTTCTAGTTCAGTTCTAGTTCAGTTCTAGTTCAGTTCTAGTTCAGTTCTAGTTCAGTTCTAGTTCAGTTCTAGTTCAGTTCTAGTTCAGTTCTAGTTCAGTTCTAGTTCAGTTCTAGTTCAGTTCTAGTTCAGTTCTAGTTCAGTTCTAGTTCAGTTCTAGTTCAGTTCTAGTTCAGTTCTAGTTCAGTTCTAGTTCAGTTCTAGTTCAGTTCTAGTTCAGTTCTAGTTCAGTTCTAGTTCAGTTCTAGTTCAGTTCTAGTTCAGTTCTAGTTCAGTTCTAGTTCAGTTCTAGTTCAGTTCTAGTTCAGTTCTAGTTCAGTTCTAGTTCAGTTCTAGTTCAGTTCTAGTTCAGTTCTAGTTCAGTTCTAGTTCAGTTCTAGTTCAGTTCTAGTTCAGTTCTAGTTCAGTTCTAGTTCAGTTCTAGTTCAGTTCTAGTTCAGTTCTAGTTCAGTTCTAGTTCAGTTCTAGTTCAGTTCTAGTTCAGTTCTAGTTCAGTTCTAGTTCAGTTCTAGTTCAGTTCTAGTTCAGTTCTAGTTCAGTTCTAGTTCAGTTCTAGTTCAGTTCTAGTTCAGTTCTAGTTCAGTTCTAGTTCAGTTCTAGTTCAGTTCTAGTTCAGTTCTAGTTCAGTTCTAGTTCAGTTCTAGTTCAGTTCTAGTTCAGTTCTAGTTCAGTTCTAGTTCAGTTCTAGTTCAGTTCTAGTTCAGTTCTAGTTCAGTTCTAGTTCAGTTCTAGTTCAGTTCTAGTTCAGTTCTAGTTCAGTTCTAGTTCAGTTCTAGTTCAGTTCTAGTTCAGTTCTAGTTCAGTTCTAGTTCAGTTCTAGTTCAGTTCTAGTTCAGTTCTAGTTCAGTTCTAGTTCAGTTCTAGTTCAGTTCTAGTTCAGTTCTAGTTCAGTTCTAGTTCAGTTCTAGTTCAGTTCTAGTTCAGTTCTAGTTCAGTTCTAGTTCAGTTCTAGTTCAGTTCTAGTTCAGTTCTAGTTCAGTTCTAGTTCAGTTCTAGTTCAGTTCTAGTTCAGTTCTAGTTCAGTTCTAGTTCAGTTCTAGTTCAGTTCTAGTTCAGTTCTAGTTCAGTTCTAGTTCAGTTCTAGTTCAGTTCTAGTTCAGTTCTAGTTCAGTTCTAGTTCAGTTCTAGTTCAGTTCTAGTTCAGTTCTAGTTCAGTTCTAGTTCAGTTCTAGTTCAGTTCTAGTTCAGTTCTAGTTCAGTTCTAGTTCAGTTCTAGTTCAGTTCTAGTTCAGTTCTAGTTCAGTTCTAGTTCAGTTCTAGTTCAGTTCTAGTTCAGTTCTAGTTCAGTTCTAGTTCAGTTCTAGTTCAGTTCTAGTTCAGTTCTAGTTCAGTTCTAGTTCAGTTCTAGTTCAGTTCTAGTTCAGTTCTAGTTCAGTTCTAGTTCAGTTCTAGTTCAGTTCTAGTTCAGTTCTAGTTCAGTTCTAGTTCAGTTCTAGTTCAGTTCTAGTTCAGTTCAGTTCTAGTTCAGTTCTAGTTCAGTTCTAATTCAGTTCTAGTTCAGTTCAGTTCTAGTTCAGTTCTAGTTCAGTTCTAGTTCAGTTCTAGTTCAGTTCTAGTTCAGTTCTAGTTCAGTTCTAGTTCAGTTCTAGTTCAGTTCTAGTTCAGTTCTAGTTCAGTTCTAGTTCAGTTCTAGTTCAGTTCTAGTTCAGTTCTAGTTCAGTTCTAGTTCAGTTCTAGTTCAGTTCTAGTTCAGTTCTAGTTCAGTTCTAGTTCAGTTCTAGTTCAGTTCTAGTTCAGTTCTAGTTCAGTTCTAGTTCAGTTCTAGTTCAGTTCTAGTTCAGTTCTAGTTCAGTTCTAGTTCAGTTCTAGTTCAGTTCTAGTTCAGTTCTAGTTCAGTTCTAGTTCAGTTCTAGTTCAGTTCTAGTTCAGTTCTAGTTCAGTTCTAGTTCAGTTCTAGTTCAGTTCTAGTTCAGTTCTAGTTCAGTTCTAGTTCAGTTCTAGTTCAGTTCTAGTTCAGTTCTAGTTCAGTTCTAGTTCAGTTCTAGTTCAGTTCTAGTTCAGTTCTAGTTCAGTTCTAGTTCAGTTCTAGTTCAGTTCTAGTTCAGTTCTAGTTCAGTTCTAGTTCAGTTCTAGTTCAGTTCTAGTTCAGTTCTAGTTCAGTTCTAGTTCAGTTCTAGTTCAGTTCTAGTTCAGTTCTAGTTCAGTTCTAGTTCAGTTCTAGTTCAGTTCTAGTTCAGTTCTAGTTCAGTTCTAGTTCAGTTCTAGTTCAGTTCTAGTTCAGTTCTAGTTCAGTTCTAGTTCAGTTCTAGTTCAGTTCTAGTTCAGTTCTAGTTCAGTTCTAGTTCAGTTCTAGTTCAGTTCTAGTTCAGTTCTAGTTCAGTTCTAGTTCAGTTCTAGTTCAGTTCTAGTTCAGTTCTAGTTCAGTTCTAGTTCAGTTCTAGTTCAGTTCTAGTTCAGTTCTAGTTCAGTTCTAGTTCAGTTCTAGTTCAGTTCTAGTTCAGTTCTAGTTCAGTTCTAGTTCAGTTCTAGTTCAGTTCTAGTTCAGTTCTAGTTCAGTTCTAGTTCAGTTCTAGTTCAGTTCTAGTTCAGTTCTAGTTCAGTTCTAGTTCAGTTCTAGTTCAGTTCTAGTTCAGTTCTAGTTCAGTTCTAGTTCAGTTCTAGTTCAGTTCTAGTTCAGTTCTAGTTCAGTTCTAGTTCAGTTCTAGTTCAGTTCTAGTTCAGTTCTAGTTCAGTTCTAGTTCAGTTCTAGTTCAGTTCTAGTTCAGTTCTAGTTCAGTTCTAGTTCAGTTCTAGTTCAGTTCTAGTTCAGTTCTAGTTCAGTTCTAGTTCAGTTCTAGTTCAGTTCTAGTTCAGTTCTAGTTCAGTTCTAGTTCAGTTCTAGTTCAGTTCTAGTTCAGTTCTAGTTCAGTTCTAGTTCAGTTCTAGTTCAGTTCTAGTTCAGTTCTAGTTCAGTTCTAGTTCAGTTCTAGTTCAGTTCTAGTTCAGTTCTAGTTCAGTTCTAGTTCAGTTCTAGTTCAGTTCTAGTTCAGTTCTAGTTCAGTTCTAGTTCAGTTCTAGTTCAGTTCTAGTTCAGTTCTAGTTCAGTTCTAGTTCAGTTCTAGTTCAGTTCTAGTTCAGTTCTAGTTCAGTTCTAGTTCAGTTCTAGTTCAGTTCTAGTTCAGTTCTAGTTCAGTTCTAGTTCAGTTCTAGTTCAGTTCTAGTTCAGTTCTAGTTCAGTTCTAGTTCAGTTCTAGTTCAGTTCTAGTTCAGTTCTAGTTCAGTTCTAGTTCAGTTCTAGTTCAGTTCTAGTTCAGTTCTAGTTCAGTTCTAGTTCAGTTCTAGTTCAGTTCTAGTTCAGTTCTAGTTCAGTTCTAGTTCAGTTCTAGTTCAGTTCTAGTTCAGTTCTAGTTCAGTTCTAGTTCAGTTCTAGTTCAGTTCTAGTTCAGTTCTAGTTCAGTTCTAGTTCAGTTCTAGTTCAGTTCTAGTTCAGTTCTAGTTCAGTTCTAGTTCAGTTCTAGTTCAGTTCTAGTTCAGTTCTAGTTCAGTTCTAGTTCAGTTCTAGTTCAGTTCTAGTTCAGTTCTAGTTCAGTTCTAGTTCAGTTCTAGTTCAGTTCTAGTTCAGTTCTAGTTCAGTTCTAGTTCAGTTCTAGTTCAGTTCTAGTTCAGTTCTAGTTCAGTTCTAGTTCAGTTCTAGTTCAGTTCTAGTTCAGTTCTAGTTCAGTTCTAGTTCAGTTCTAGTTCAGTTCTAGTTCAGTTCTAGTTCAGTTCTAGTTCAGTTCTAGTTCAGTTCTAGTTCAGTTCTAGTTCAGTTCTAGTTCAGTTCTAGTTCAGTTCTAGTTCAGTTCTAGTTCAGTTCTAGTTCAGTTCTAGTTCAGTTCTAGTTCAGTTCTAGTTCAGTTCTAGTTCAGTTCTAGTTCAGTTCTAGTTCAGTTCTAGTTCAGTTCTAGTTCAGTTCTAGTTCAGTTCTAGTTCAGTTCTAGTTCACTTCTAGTTCACTTCTAGTTCAGTTCTAGTTCAGTTCTAGTTCAGTTCTAGTTCAGTTCTAGTTCAGTTCTAGTTCAGTTCTAGTTCAGTTCTAGTTCAGTTCTAGTTCAGTTCTAGTTCAGTTCTAGTTCAGTTCTAGTTCAGTTCTAGTTCAGTTCTAGTTCAGTTCTAGTTCAGTTCTAGTTCAGTTCTAGTTCAGTTCTAGTTCAGTTCTAGTTCAGTTCTAGTTCAGTTCTAGTTCAGTTCTAGTTCAGTTCTAGTTCAGTTCTAGTTCAGTTCTAGTTCAGTTCTAGTTCAGTTCTAGTTCAGTTCTAGTTCAGTTCTAGTTCAGTTCTAGTTCAGTTCTAGTTCAGTTCTAGTTCAGTTCTAGTTCAGTTCTAGTTCAGTTCTAGTTCAGTTCTAGTTCAGTTCTAGTTCAGTTCTAGTTCAGTTCTAGTTCAGTTCTAGTTCAGTTCTAGTTCAGTTCTAGTTCAGTTCTAGTTCAGTTCTAGTTCAGTTCTAGTTCAGTTCTAGTTCAGTTCTAGTTCAGTTCTAGTTCAGTTCTAGTTCAGTTCTAGTTCAGTTCTAGTTCAGTTCTAGTTCAGTTCTAGTTCAGTTCTAGTTCAGTTCTAGTTCAGTTCTAGTTCAGTTCTAGTTCAGTTCTAGTTCAGTTCTAGTTCAGTTCTAGTTCAGTTCTAGTTCAGTTCTAGTTCAGTTCTAGTTCAGTTCTAGTTCAGTTCTAGTTCAGTTCTAGTTCAGTTCTAGTTCAGTTCTAGTTCAGTTCTAGTTCAGTTCTAGTTCAGTTCTAGTTCAGTTCTAGTTCAGTTCTAGTTCAGTTCTAGTTCAGTTCTAGTTCAGTTCTAGTTCAGTTCTAGTTCAGTTCTAGTTCAGTTCTAGTTCAGTTCTAGTTCAGTTCTAGTTCAGTTCTAGTTCAGTTCTAGTTCAGTTCTAGTTCAGTTCTAGTTCAGTTCTAGTTCAGTTCTAGTTCAGTTCTAGTTCAGTTCTAGTTCAGTTCTAGTTCAGTTCTAGTTCAGTTCTAGTTCAGTTCTAGTTCAGTTCTAGTTCAGTTCAGTTCTAGTTCAGTTCTAGTTCAGTTCTAATTCAGTTCTAGTTCAGTTCAGTTCTAGTTCAGTTCTAGTTCAGTTCTAGTTCAGTTCTAGTTCAGTTCTAGTTCAGTTCTAGTTCAGTTCTAGTTCAGTTCTAGTTCAGTTCTAGTTCAGTTCTAGTTCAGTTCTAGTTCAGTTCTAGTTCAGTTCTAGTTCAGTTCTAGTTCAGTTCTAGTTCAGTTCTAGTTCAGTTCTAGTTCAGTTCTAGTTCAGTTCTAGTTCAGTTCTAGTTCAGTTCTAGTTCAGTTCTAGTTCAGTTCTAGTTCAGTTCTAGTTCAGTTCTAGTTCAGTTCTAGTTCAGTTCTAGTTCAGTTCTAGTTCAGTTCTAGTTCAGTTCTAGTTCAGTTCTAGTTCAGTTCTAGTTCAGTTCTAGTTCAGTTCTAGTTCAGTTCTAGTTCAGTTCTAGTTCAGTTCTAGTTCAGTTCTAGTTCAGTTCTAGTTCAGTTCTAGTTCAGTTCTAGTTCAGTTCTAGTTCAGTTCTAGTTCAGTTCTAGTTCAGTTCTAGTTCAGTTCTAGTTCAGTTCTAGTTTCAATTCTAGGTACAGTTTTAGGTTTTGTTCTAGGTTTAGTTCTAGGTTCAGTTTTATGTTCGGTTCTAGGTTCACTTCTAGGTTTAGTTCTAGGTTCGGTTCTAGGTTCGGTTCTAGGTTCGGTTCTAGGTTCAGTTCTAGGTTTAGTTCTAGGTTCAGTTCTGGGTTCAGTTCTAGGTTCAGTTTTAGGTTCAGTTCTAGGTTCAGTTCTTGGTTCAGTTCTAGGTTCAGTTCTAGATTCAGTTCTAGATTCAGTTCTAGGTTCAGTTCTAGGTTCAGTTTTAGGTGCAATTCTAGGTTCAGTTCAAGGTTCAGTTTTAGGTTCACTTCTAGGTTCAGTTCTAATTCAGTTCTAGTTCAGTTCATTTTAATAAATTTTAGAGCTGCTCGAACTAATTCTGATTGAATTAGATATTAAGTAAGTTCATTTAGGATAGAGTTGGGTCATTAAAATTAACCCTATATGAGTTTTACAACTCACTAACATCTTTTGACTGTTGTTTACAACAAAATTAGTTCCCTGCTATCTGTTCTTAATGTTAACATTAACTTTATTGTCAATTTCCCAAACTCTACACACATAATCAATTTAATTCATCCCATTTCTTGTCTTCCAGTTTCGTTACTTCTTTATTGATCTATAAACAATTTAACATAACGAACTACTCGAAACTTTTTGCCTCAAATCCAACAAAACCCCCCCAACACTATCTCGAACTCTTAGAAACTTGTTTCTTTAGTTTCAAGCTAAAATGAATCGTTCTACGAACGTCATTCTTGTCATTAGAGTTACAGAAATTTAATAACAACATTATTTTATTGTTATCATTAAGTTATCTCTAACTCTACATTTACGAACACTCACCCCAGTGTGCTCTTGGGTGTCAGTCATACATTTCATATCAATCTAAACATCTTCTCCTAATACAAGAAGATTCTAAAACTAATTTTAATATCCTTTGATATAAATAAAACCGGAAAACTTTAGTTGCAAAACAACAACGACAACATTATTATAACAAATTATACTTAGACACAGACATTCACTCACACTTGACATTTGTATTATTATGGAGCAGCGGGAAATGGATTATGTTTGGAGGCCTTTTATGGTACATGACGGCGTAGATGCCCAGAACTATTCGAGTAAGGAACTGGTTTTATAGCAACACTAAAACTATTACTAATACTAGGTTTAGATAAGGTTACAGAGATAGTGTAGATATGAAGTCCATGGCAGTATACCTCAAAAACTAAATGAAGACTTATCACTCGAAAATTCGAATTTCTTACTCTTTCGTGCTTCTATATATAGTAGATTTTTTTACTACATAGTGGCTTATAATTAAATTGACTTAATATATATGAAGACCTTATTTTGAAAGTGGATTAAGTCCATTCTTTTTTAAATTGAGCTATCAAGGGTTTTGCGTTTTAGTGTTCTTAAAAATATAGGTGACCAATTTTAGTAAATTAAATCTTAGGTTTTAATCAGAACCTATCAAATTTTTTGTTTCATCAAAATAAATTAATAAAAACCATTTAAAAATGCGTCTATAGCGAGTTGAATGGTCTTATACCGCTTTCAAAACAAACATTTAAAAATATTAATTTTTTGAATTGAAAAATGTATGGGACTTATTCCACTTTCAAAACAAATAAAATGAAAAATTTTGTATCAAAAATGTTGCAAATATTTTTTGTACCAAAATTCCTATAAAAAGTAAATTTTTGCAAAAAAATTCCTATAAAACGCAAATTTTTGAAAAATTTCCTATAAAAAGTAAATTTTTGAAAAATTTCTTATAAAAAGTAAATTTTTGAAAAATTTCCTATAAAAAGTAAATTTCTGAAAAATTTCCTATAAAAAGTGAATTTCTGAAAAATTTCCTATAAAAAGTAAATTTCTGAAAAATTTCCTATAAAAAGTAAATTTCTGAAAAATTTCCTATAAAAAGTAAATTTCTGAAAAATTTCCTATAAAAAGTAAATTTTTGAAAAATTTCCTATAAAAAGTAAATTTTTGAAAAATTTCCTATAAAAAGTAAATTTTTGAAAAATTTCCTATAAAAAGTAAATTTTTGAAAAATTTCCTATAAAAAGTAAATTTTTGAAAAATTTCCTATAAAAAGTAAATTTTTGAAAACTTTCCTATAAAAAGTAAATTTTTGAAAAATTTCCTATAAAAAGTAAATTTTTGAAAAATTTCCTATAAAAAGTAAATTTTTGAAAAATTTCCTATAAAAAGTAAATTTTTGAAAAATTTCCTATAAAAAGTAAATTTTTGAAAAATTTCCTATAAAAAGTAAATTTTTGAAAAATTCATACTCAAAGTATCAGGTCCCATGATCGAAGTTTTGTAGAAGATTGATCTATGGACCTTAGCCTTATAATAGAAAGAGGCAAAAAATACCTGGACTTCAGAATATAACAAATTTCTGAAAATTATTGTTAACCGGCCGAAAAAACTCACATATTCCCGCTTGCTTTTTATGAGAAATCGCACGAGTGTGAGTTCTTCTTCATATGTGTCTGTGTTCGAAGGTTTGTTTGTATTTTATTAAACAATAATTATGTTAATTACACAACAACGTTCATTTATTTGTTTGATTATTTATCTGCCTTTATATGACTAACAGAATTTCCGTCTTTCGGTTCAGTCTTCCTGACTCAGTCCCTCCAACTTTTATAATGACTTTTATGATTCAAAAGCTCTGGTTCTGTTTTATAGACGTAATTTTATAACGAAACTAAAAACTCAAGAGAAGTGAGTGGTAGTAAGTGAGTGAATGACTGAACTTAATTAATTCTATGTAAATGTAATCAGACAATTATTACTTATTTATTTCGTTGTTGTTTTTCCCCTTTCCTAATTCCTCAGTTTTTCCCATATCCTTTGTAATGGCTTTTCATTTAGTTTTATTCTTCATTTCTCGTAATTGCTTAAAGAAGTCGTTAAATCCAATTGTGAAGTTGATTGAGAGGGGACTTAATTCTGTTTATAGCTTTAAAGGCATTGAAAATGTTAAGATCTAACGAAAAAGATTATTATTACAGATAATTGTCGGCTAAAGAGGCTGTTCTATCGGTTCTAATTCTTATGCTAACAGCTAATCAATCAAGTTGTTAGAAAGGTGTTTCTTGTAGTGTCTTAATTATAGTTTAATGCCGGCACTTCCAGTTTTGTTTAAAATATGATAATATTTGATTGGAGGTTTGAGTTGTAATAAATGTGACTTGAAATTTCCTATAAAAATAGTAAATTTTTCAAAAATTTCCAATAAAAATAGTAAATTTTTGAAAAATTTCCAATAAAAATAGGAAATTTTTTAAAGATTTCCAATAAAAATAGGAAATTTTTTAAAGATTTCCAATAAAAATAGGAAATTTTTGAAAAATTTCCAATAAAAATAAGAATTTTTTGAAAAATTTCCAATAAAAATATAAAATTTTTGAAAAATTTCCTATAAGAAAAGGAAATTTGTTGAAAATTTCCTATAAAAAAAGGAAATTTTTTGAAAATTTCCTATAAAAATAGGAAATTTTTTGAAAATTTCCTATAAAAATAGGAAATTTTTGGAAAATTTCCTATAAAAATAGGAAATTTTTGAAAAATTTCCTATAAAAATAGGAAATTTTTGAAAAATTTCCTATAAAAATAGGAAATTTTTGAAAAATTTCCTATAAAAATAGGAAATTTTTGAAAAATTTCCTATAAAAATAGGAAATTTTTGAAAAATTTCCTATAAAAATAGGAAATTTTTGAAAAATTTCCTATAAAAATAGGAAATTTTTGAAAAATTTCCTATAAAAATAGGAAATTTTTGAAAAATTTCCTATAAAAATAGGAAATTTTTGAAAAATTTCCTATAAAAATAGGAAATTTTTGAAAAATTTTTTATAAAAATAGGAAATTTTTGAAAAATTTCCTATAAAAATAGGAAATTTTTGAAAAATTTCCTATAAAAATAGGAAATTTTTGAAAAATTTCCTATAAAAATAGGAAATTTTTGAAAAAATTCCTATAAAAATAGGAAATTTTTGAAAAATTTCCTATAAAAATAGGAAATTTTTGAAAAATTTCCTATAAAAATAGGAAATTTTTGAAAAATTTCCTATAAAAATAGGAAATTTTTGAAAAATTTCCTATAAAAATAGGAAATTTTTGAAAAATTTCCTATAAAAATAGGAAATTTTTGAAAAATTTCCTATAAAAATAGGAAATTTTTGAAAAATTTCCTATAAAAATAGGAAATTTTTGAAAAATTTCCTATAAAAATAGGAAATTTTTGAAAAATTTCCTATAAAAATAGGAAATTTTTGAAAAATTTCCTATAAAAATAGGAAATTTTTGAAAAATTTCCTATAAAAATAGGAAATTTTTGAAAAATTTCCTATAAAAATAGGAAATTTTTGAAAAATTTCCTATAAAAATAGGAAATTTTTGAAAAATTTCCTATAAAAATAGGAAATTTTTGAAAAATTTCCTATAAAAATAGGAAATTTTTGAAAAATTTCCTATAAAAATAGGAAATTTTTGAAAAATTTCCTATAAAAATAGGAAATTTTTGAAAAATTTCCTATAAAAATAGGAAATTTTTGAAAAATTTCCTATAAAAATAGGAAATTTTTGAAAAATTTCCTATAAAAATAGGAAATTTTTGAAAAATTTCCTATAAAAATAGGAAATTTTTGAAAAATTTCCTATAAAAATAGGAAATTTTTGAAAAATTTCCTATAAAAATAGGAAATTTTTGAAAAATTTCCTATAAAAATAGGAAATTTTTGAAAAATTTCCTATAAAAATAGGAAATTTTTGAAAAATTTCCTATAAAAATAGGAAATTTTTGAAAAATTTCCTATAAAAATAGGAGATTTTTGAAAAATTTCCTATAAAAATAGGAGATTTTTGAAAAATTTCCTATAAAAATAGGAAATTTTTGAAAAATTTCCTATAAAAATAGGAAATTTTTGAAAAATTTCCTATAAAAATAGGAAATTTTTGAAAAATTTCCTATAAAAATAGGAAATTTTTGAAAAATTTCCTATAAAAATAGGAAATTTTTGAAAAATTTCCTATAAAAATAGGAAATTTTTGAAAAATTTCCTATAAAAATAGGAAATTTTTGAAAAATTTCCTATAAAAATAGGAAATTTTTGAAAAATTTCCTATAAAAATAGGAAATTTTTGAAAAATTTCCTATAAAAATAGGAAATTTTTGAAAAATTTCCTATAAAAATAGGAAATTTTTGAAAAATTTCCTATAAAAATAGGAAATTTTTGAAAAATTTCCTATAAAAATAGGAAATTTTTGAAAAATTTCCTATAAAAATAGGAAATTTTTGAAAAATTTCCTATAAAAATAGGAAATTTTTGAAAAATTTCCTATAAAAATAGGAAATTTTTGAAAAATTTCCTATAAAAATAGGAAATTTTTGAAAAATTTCCTATAAAAATAGGAAATTTTTGAAAAATTTCCTATAAAAATAGGAAATTTTTGAAAAATTTCCTATAAAAATAGGAAATTTTTGAAAAATTTCCTATAAAAATAGGAAATTTTTGAAAAATTTCCTATAAAAATAGGAAATTTTTGAAAAATTTCCTATAAAAATAGGAAATTTTTGAAAAATTTCCTATAAAAATAGGAAATTTTTGAAAAATTTCCTATAAAAATAGGAAATTTTTGAAAAATTTCCTATAAAAATAGGAAATTTTTGAAAAATTTCCTATAAAAATAGGAAATTTTTGAAAAATTTCCTATAAAAATAGGAAATTTTTGAAAAATTTCCTATAAAAATAGGAAATTTTTGAAAAATTTCCTATAAAAATAGGAAATTTTTGAAAAATTTCCTATAAAAATAGGAAATTTTTGAAAAATTTCCTATAAAAATAGGAAATTTTTGAAAAATTTCCTATAAAAATAGGAAATTTTTGAAAAATTTCCTATAAAAATAGGAAATTTTTGAAAAATTTCCTATAAAAATAGGAAATTTTTGAAAAATTTCCTATAAAAATAGGAAATTTTTGAAAAATTTCCTATAAAAATAGGAAATTTTTGAAAAATTTCCTATAAAAATAGGAAATTTTTGAAAAATTTCCTATAAAAATAGGAAATTTTTGAAAAATTTCCTATAAAAATAGGAAATTTTTGAAAAATTTCCTATAAAAATAGGAAATTTTTGAAAAATTTCCTATAAAAATAGGAAATTTTTGAAAAATTTCCTATAAAAATAGGAAATTTTTGAAAAATTTCCTATAAAAATAGGAAATTTTTGAAAAATTTCCTATAAAAATAGGAAATTTTTGAAAAATTTCCTATAAAAATAGGAAATTTTTGAAAAATTTCCTATAAAAATAGGAAATTTTTGAAAAATTTCCTATAAAAATAGGAAATTTTTGAAAAATTTCCTATAAAAATAGGAAATTTTTGAAAAATTTCCTATAAAAATAGGAAATTTTTGAAAAATTTCCTATAAAAATAGGAAATTTTTGAAAAATTTCCTATAAAAATAGGAAATTTTTGAAAAATTTCCTATAAAAATAGGAAATTTTTGAAAAATTTCCTATAAAAATAGGAAATTTTTGAAAAATTTCCTATAAAAATAGGAAATTTTTGAAAAATTTCCTATAAAAATAGGAAATTTTTGAAAAATTTCCTATAAAAATAGGAAATTTTTGAAAAATTTCCTATAAAAATAGGAAATTTTTGAAAAATTTCCTATAAAAATAGGAAATTTTTGAAAAATTTCCTATAAAAATAGGAAATTTTTGAAAAATTTCCTATAAAAATAGGAAATTTTTGAAAAATTTCCTATAAAAATAGGAAATTTTTGAAAAATTTCCTATAAAAATAGGAAATTTTTGAAAAATTTCCTATAAAAATAGGAAATTTTTGAAAAATTTCCTATAAAAATAGGAAATTTTTGAAAAATTTCCTATAAAAATAGGAAATTTTTGAAAAATTTCCTATAAAAATAGGAAATTTTGAAAAATTTCCTATAAAAATAGGAAATTTTTGAAAAATTTCCTATAAAAACAGGAAATTTTTGAAAATTCCTATAAAAATAGGAAATTTTTCAAAAATTTCCTATAAAAATAGGAAATTTTTGAAAAATTTCCTATAAAAATAGGAAATTTTTGAAAAATTTCCTATAAAAATAAGAAATTTTTGAAAAATTTCCTATAAAAATAGGAAATTTTTGAAAAATTTCCTATAAAAATAGGAAATTTTTGAAAAATTTCCTATCAAAATAGGAAATTTTTGAAAAATTTCCTATCAAAATAGGAAATTTTTGAAAAATTTCCTATAAAAATAGGAAATTTTTGAAAAATTTCCTATCAAAATAGGAAATTTTTGAAAAATTTCCTATAAAAATAGGAAATTTTTGAAAAATTTCCTATAAAAATAGGAAATTTTTGAAAAATTTCCTATAAAAATAGGAAATTTTTCATAAAGGTAGGAAATTTTTGGAAAATTTCCTTTTACAAAAGTCATTCTTCAAAAAATTTCTTAATAGTCAATTTTTTTTAAAATTTCCTACAAATAGTCAATTCTCGAAAATTTTCCTACAGTCAACTTTCCAATAAATTCCTATAAAAAGTCAATTTTCGAAAAATTTTCTATAAATAGTCAATTTTCGAAAAATTTCCTATAAATAGTCAATTTTCGAAAAATTTCCTATAAATAGTCAATTTTCGAAAAATTTCCTATAAATAGTCAATTTTCGAAAAATTTCCTATAAATAGTCAATTTTCGAAAAATTTCTTATAAATAGTCAATTTTCGAAAAATTTCCTATAAATAGTCAATTTTCGAAAAATTTCCTATAAATAGTCAATTTTCGAAAAATTTCCTATAAATAGTCAATTTTCGAAAAATTTCCTATAAATAGTCAATTTTCGAAAAATTTCCTATAAATAGTCAATTTTCGAAAAATTTCCTATAAATAGTCAATTTTCGAAAAATTTCCTATAAATAGTCAATTTTCGAAAAATTTCCTATAAATAGTCAATTTTCGAAAAATTTCCTATAAATAGTCAATTTTCGAAAAATTTCCTATAAATAGTCAATTTTCAAAAAATTTCCTATAAATAGTCAATTTTCGAAAAATTTCCTATAAATAGTCAATTTTCGAAAAATTTCCTATAAATAGTCAATTTTCGAAAAATTTCCTATAAATAGTCAATTTTCGAAAAATTTCCTATAAATAGTCAATTTTCGAAAAATTTCCTATAAATAGTCAATTTTCGAAAAATTTCCTATAAATAGTCAATTTTCGAAAAATTTCCTATAAATAGTCAATTTTCGAAAAATTTCCTATAAATAGTCAATTTTCGAAAAATTTCCTATAAAGAGTCAATTTTCCAAAAATTTTCTATAAATAGTTAATTTTCGAAAAATTTCCTATAAATAGTCAATTTTCGAAAAATTTCCTATTAATAGTCAATTTTCGAAAAATTTCCTATAAATAGTCAATTTTCGAAAAATTTCCTATAAATAGTCAATTTTCGAAAAATTTCCTATAAATAGTCAATTTTCGAAAAATTTCCTATAAATAGTCAATTTTCGAAAAATTTCCTATAAATAGTCAAGTTTCGAAAAATTTCCTATAAATAGTCTATTTTCGAAAAATTCATTTGTCGAAAAATTTCCTTTAAATAGTCAATTTTCGAAAAATTCATTTGTCGAAAAATTCCTTTAAATAGTCAATTTTCGAAAAATTTCCTATAAATAGTCAATTTTCGAAAAATTTCCTATAAATAGTCAATTTTCGAAAAATTTCCCATAAATATTCATTTGTCGAAAAATTTTCTATAAATATTCATTTGTCGAAAAATTCATTTGTCGAAAAATTTCCTTTAAATAGTCAATTTTCGAAAAATTTCCTATAAATAGTCTATTTTCGAAAAATTCATTTGTCGAAAAATTTCCTTTAAATAGTCAATTTTCGAAAAATTTCCTATAAATAGTCAATTTTCGAAAAATTTCCTATAAAGAGTCAATTTTCCAAAAATTTTCTATAAATAGTTAATTTTCGAAAAATTTCCTATAAATAGTCAATTTTCGAAAAATTTCCTATAAATAGTCAATTTTCGAAAAATTTCCTATAAATAGTCAATTTTCGAAAAATTTCCTATAAATAGTCAATTTTCGAAAAATTTCCTATAAATAGTCAATTTTCGAAAAATTTCCTATAAATAGTCAATTTTCGAAAAATTTCCTATAAAGAGTCAATTTTCCAAAAATTTTCTATAAATAGTTAATTTTCGAAAAATTTCCTATAAATAGTCAATTTTCGAAAAATTTCCTATAAATAGTCAATTTTCGAAAAATTTCCTATAAATAGTCAATTTTCGAAAAATTTTCTATAAATAGTCAATTTTCGAAAAATTTCCTATAAATAGTCAATTTTCGAAAAATTTCCTATAAATAGTCAAGTTTCGAAAAATTTCCTATAAATAGTCTATTTTCGAAAAATTCATTTGTCGAAAAATTTCCTTTAAATAGTCAATTTTCGAAAAATTTCCTATAAATAGTCAATTTTCGAAAAATTTCCTATAAATAGTCAATTTTCGAAAAATTTCCCATAAATATTCATTTGTCGAAAAATTTTCTATAAATATTCATTTGCCGAAAAATTCATTTGTCGAAAAATTTCCTTTAAATAGTCAATTTTCGAAAAATTTCCTATAAATAGTCAATTTTCGAAAAATTTCCTATAAATAGTCAATTTTCGAAAAATTTCCTATAAATAGTCAATTTTCGAAAAATTTCCTATAAATAGTCAATTTTCAAAAAATTTCCTATAAATAGTCAATTTTCGAAAAATTTCCTATAAATAGTCAATTTTCGAAAAATTTCCTATAAATAGTCAATTTTCGAAAAATTTCCTATAAATAGTCAATTTTCGAAAAATTTCCTATAAATAGTCAATTTTCGAAAAATTTCCTATAAATAGTCAATTTTCGAAAAATTTCCTATAAATAGTAAATTTTCGAAAAATTTCCTATAAATATTCATTTGTCGAAAAATTTCCTTTAAATAGTCAATTTTCGAAACATTTCCTATTTGATACTGACGATATCTTAATGTATGTCAACTTATTTCGATCTGCCATTATATTTTTGATATGCAACAACACATTTTTGAAACTTAATAACTTTCGTTGAATATTATTCAAATACAATTTCCTTTTTAGTTATATTTTTCTAATAAACAAAGTTTAGTTTTTTCCCATTTCTCGTCTAGCTTATAGTTTTTCTAACTTCCGTAGACATTTCGTCTACATATTTAAGTGGGTTCAGCATCATCATCATCATAGTCATCATGGTCGGTCGTCACATATGTTAGATTCAACTGAAATTCATGTTAAAAAAGTAGAATTTTTTCATGACTACGAAAAAATTCTATCAATATCTATTTCTTCTGTCCCTCTCTATGACACAGAAATATTTTTTATTTGCTGCGCTAGCAGACACTATAATGATGATATATCTATCATTTTACAACTAAAATTCTATGAATAGATTTTAGATGGAGACGACAGATATCAGAGATATTTATATACATATTCATACACAAATATTTGTGTGTGTATGTGTGAATGTGTGTGTATATGTTTATAATCCTGAATTTTTATTTTCCTTTTTTAGTTTTCTTTTTTTGGTGGTTTCTATACGAGTAGAATATTATGTTCTAAGGAGTTGATATCAAGTTGTTGTAAATTTATACAAATACTAGGAAAAAAAAGGATATTCTTGTAGTGATGTCATGTTTTCTATTTCAATACAATTTGTTGCAAAATTTCAATAAAATGTCTTGGAGTAGGAGTAGGGAATGTTTCGATAGATGGATGGATATTTTACGAATGTTTGAAACTTGTAGTTGTTTTTATGGATTTTTGTATGTGCCTTTACATTTATTAGAGATATTTGGTTTACACTCGTTTTTATACACTGACATAACTGGTAGCATATTTCTTCCATTCCCCCTAAAACCATTCACTTAACTAAATATACATATTCTGTGGCAAGTGTTGTGATGAGTTTTGATATGATGTGATTATTTCATTTCTTCTTAAAGCATGGCACCGAAAACAGTTTTACAAAGTCCAAATGACAAACAAAATAAGAAAAATCTTCGAAAATTGACAATTTTAGAAAATTTTAAAAAATTTACTATTAAAAAGACTTTTTTTGATAATTGACTATTTATAGGAAATTTTTCGAAAATTGACTATTTATAGGAAATTTTTCGAAAATTGACTATTTATAGGAAATTTTTCGAAAATTGACTATTTATAGGAAATTTTTCGAAAATTGACTATTTATAGGAAATTTTTCGAAAATTGACTATTTATAGGAAATTTTTCGAAAATTGACTATTTATAGGAAATTTTTCGAAAATTGACCTATTATAGGAAAGTTTTCGAAAATTGACTATTTATAGGAAATTTTTCGAAAATTGACTATTTATAGGAAATTTTTCGAAAAATGACTATTTATAGGAAATTTTTCGAAAATTTACTATTTATAGGAAATTTTTCGAAAATTGACTATTTATAGGAAATTTTTCGAAAATTGACTATTTATAGGAAATTTTTCGAAAATTGACTATTTTTAGGAAATTTTTCGAAAATTGACTATTTATAGGAAATTTTTCGAAAATTGACTATTTATAGGAAATTTTTCGAAAATTGACTATTTATAGGAAATTTTTCGAAAAATGACTATTTATAGGAAATTTTTCGAAAATTGACTATTTATAGGAAATTTTTCGAAAATTGACTATTTATAGGAAATTTTTCAAAAATTGACTATTTATAGGAAATTTTTCGAAAATTGACTATTTATAGGAAATTTTTCGAAAATTGACTATTTATAGGAAATTTTTCGAAAATTGACTATTTATAGGAAATTTTTCGAAAATTGACTATTTATAGGAAATTTTTCGAAAATTGACTATTTATAGGAAATTTTTCGAAAATTGACTATTTATAGGAAATTTTTCAAAAATTGACTATTTATAGGAAATTTTTCAAAAATTGACTATTAATAGGAAATTTTTCGAAAATTGATTATTAATAGGAAATTTTTCGAAAATTGACTATTATAGGAAATTTTTCGAAAATTGACTATTTATAGAAAATTTTTCGAAAATTGACTATTTATAGGAAATTTTTCGAAAATTGACTATTTATAGGAAATTTTTCGAAAATTGACTGTTTATAGGAAATTTTTCGTAAATTTACTATTTATAGGAAATTTTTCGAAAATTTACTATTTATAGGAAATTTTTCGAAATTAAATATTTATACAAAATTATTCGACAATTTTTCAAAAAATTCTTTTCATAGGAAAGTTTTCAAAAATTTCTTATTTTTTTAGGAAAATTTTCAAAAATGTCTTTCTTTTAAAGAAATTTATTTTTATTTTTTTGTGAAATTTGTTAAAAATGTCTTATTTTTATGGAAAGTTTTTCAAAAATTTCTTAATTTTATAGGAAATTTTTCAAAAACTTCTTATTTTTAGAGGAAATTTTTCAAAAATTTCTTATTTTTATAAGCAATTTTTTCAAAATTTCTTATTTTTATAGGAAATTTTTCAAAAATTTTTTATTTTTATAAGAAAATTTTCAAAAATTTCTTATTTTTATAGGAAATTTTTCAAAAATTTCTTATTTTTATAGGAAATTAAAAAAAAAAAAAGAATTTTTGAAAAATTTCCTACACAATTTTTCAAAAATTTCTTATTTTTTTTTTTAGTAAATCTTTCAAAAATCTTTTATTTTTATAGGAAATTTTTCAAAAAAATTCTTATTTTTAAAAGAAAATTTTCAAAAATTTCTTTTTTATATAGGAAATTTTTTAAAAAATTTTAATTTTTATCGGAAATTTTTTAAAAACTGCTTATTTTGATAGAAAATTTTTAAAAAATTTCTTATTTTTATAGGAATTTTTTCAAAAATTTCTTATTTTTATAGGAATTTTGTCAAAAATTTCTTATTTTTATAGGAAATTTTTCAAAAACTTCTTATTTTTATAAGAAATTTTTAAAAAATTTCTTATTTTTATAGGAATTTTTTCAAAAATTTCTTATTTTTATAGGAATTTTGTCAAAAATTTCTTATTTTTATAGGAAATTTTTCAAAAACTTCTTATTTTTATAAGAAATTTTTCAAAAATTTCTTATTTTTACAGGAAATTTTTCAAAAATTTCTTTTTTTATAGAAAATTTTTCAAAAATTTCTTATTTTTGTAGAAAATTTTTCAAAAAAATTCTTATTTTAAGAGGACATTTTTCAAAAATTTCTTATTTTTATAGAAAATTTATCAAAAATTTCTTATTTTTATAGGAAATTTTTCATAAATTTCTTTTTTTATAGAAAATTTTTCAAAAATTTCTTATTTTTGTAGAAAATTTTTCAAAAAAATTCTTATTTTAAGAGGAAATTTTTCAAAAATTTCTTATTTTTATAGAAAATTTATCAAAAATTTCTTATTTTTATAGAAAATTTTTCAAAAATTTCTTATTTTTATAGGAATTTTTTCAAAAATTTCTTATTTTTATAGGAATTTTTTCAAAAATTTCTTATTTTTATAGAAAATTTTTCAAAAATTTCTTATTTTTATAAGCATTTTTTCCAAAATTTCTTATTTTGGAAATAAGTAAAAATTTGTCGCCTACATCCTTTGTACATATTTCTTATAGTGTTATATTTGCCTATGTATTTGTTACTCTGTCGTATCTGTCGTTGTGTGTATTAAAAACTTATTTATGTTGTCTTTTATTAGTTACGCATCTCATTAATAGATATTTGATATTTCCTTCTTGTACATTAATTCCAAGGATGATGTGATGTTGATCATAATGTCGATGATGATATGTGTATCTAATCACTACGACTTGGTTGCGTTGCCTGCCTAAGAAATGAATATACACATATTTAAGAAGCTCTCGAAGATTTTCGATTTCAAAGATTTACTTACACACACTTCCAAACACTCATACAAACACACACTCGTATTTAAGCATAATTTAAATGTGCACATGTGAAGTGTAAAACTTAGTAAAGTTGGGTTTTAAGGTTTTTGGGCCAGTGCCCAAATATAATGGTAATCAAAATAATTAAGTAGGTTTTGCCGGCAATGTTTGATGAAGTGAGTTGAGGATATTCAGGGAAAGTGGTATTATTTGCCAAATAAATTGAAATATTAGGGAGATTGTAATATTTACAGGAAATGGGTATGAGCTAATCTGATCTTTCAAATCGGATATGAATTGTTTTTGAAGTTAATCAAGGTTTTAAAATAAGTTTTTGAAGGTTGTGAGATATCAAGTCATTTGAATAGCATTAAAGAGGTTATTTTCAGAATTTGGAGACCAGCCTACGTTTAATATTTATTTGTTTTTAATATTTATTTGTTCGTGGCCACCTAATATACCAATAATTTCCCTTAGGGATTACACAAGACCTATCAATGAGTATATTACAGTTTTAGGCGTAACCATTTTCATTGTTAAGCTCCGAATTACAATACAGACGGAAGCTGCTTAAAATCGGCGTCACCAAAAATATTATGATGTCCTAAATATTCTATGATTCATGCCAATTTATGGTCTTTTCAAAGCTTTGTCATCTAAGACTCTTAAATTCCTTCATCCATCTATCGCTAAGTATCTAACTAATAGCAATTCTATGTTAATAAGTCAAAATATTTTTAGTCTTAAACAGAAAAAAATAGTCTAGATTTTATTAACACAAAACTTAAGTCGTAACCGAAACTGACAAATATAACAAGAAAAACTATGACAACCTCAACAATAACCAGAAGTCATGCAATCATCCAAAACATCCAGTAAAATAGTAGTTAAGAAACTTCATTTACATGACAATGACTCTTTTCTATTCTCAAATATCTTTTGGATTATGCCTTCATATATAGGCCAATATATTCCAATCAAATTCATACCGAAAAAAAATTTACATTATTTTTTGTATGAGGATTTCTATTGTGTGAGTTGTCAGACAGTCGGGATGTCTTGTTAATTGGAATTTTGGTTGACGTTAAGTTAAAACTCTTTAAAAGATTTAACAAACTAAAAAAAAAAAAATTTCTTAACAATGTTAAGAAATTTTCGCAAATTGACTATTTATAGGAAATTTTTCGAAAATTTACTATTTATAGGAAATTTTTCGAAAATTGACTATTTATAGGAAATTTTTCGAAATTTGACTATTTATAGGAAATTTTTCGAAAATTGACTATTTATAGGAAATTTTTCGAAAATTGACTGTTTATAGGAAATTTTTCGAAAATTGACTATTTATAGGAAATTTTTCGAAAATTGACTATTTATAGGAAATTTTTCGAAAATTGACTATTTATATAAAATTTTTCGAAAATTGACTGTTTATAGGAAATTTTTCGAAAATTTACTATTTATAGGAAATTTTTCGAAAATTGACTATTTATAGGAAATTTTTCGAAAATTGACTATTTATAGGAAATTTTTCGAAAATTGACAATTATAGGAAATTTTTCGAAAATTGACTATTTATAGGAAATTTTTCGAAAATTGACTATTTATAGGAAATTTTTCGAAAATTGATTATTTATAGGAAATTTTTCGAAAATTTACTTTTTAAAGGAAAATTTTCGAAAATTGACTATTTATGGGAAATTTTTCGAAAATTTACTATTTAAAGGAAATTTTTCGAAAATTGACTGTTTATAGGAAATTTTTCGAAAATTTACTATTTGATTATTTAAAGGAAATTTTTCGAAAATTTACTATTTGTAGGAAATTTTTCGAAAATTGACTATTTATAGGAAATTTTTCGAAAATTGACTATTTATAGGAAATTTTTCGAAAATTGACTATTTATAGGAAATTTTTCGAAAATTGACTATTTATAGGAAATTTTTCGAAAATTGACTATTTATAGGAAATTTTTCGAAAATTGACTGTTTATATAAAATTTTTCGAAAATTGACTATTTATAAGAAATTTTTTGAAAATTGACTATTTATAGAAAATTTTTCGAAAATTACCTATTTATAGGAAATTTTTCGAAAATTGACTATTTATAGGAAATTTTTCGAAAATTGATTATTTATAGGAAATTTTTCGAAAATTTACTTTTTAAAGGAAAATTTTCGAAAATTGACTATTTATGGGAAATTTTTCGAAAATTTACTATTTAAAGGAAATTTTTCGAAAATTGACTGTTTATAGGAAATTTTTCGAAAATTTACTATTTGATTATTTAAAGGAAATTTTTCGAAAATTTACTATTTGTAGGAAATTTTTCGAAAATTGACTATTTATAGGAAATTTTTCGAAAATTGACTGTTTATATAAAATTTTTCGAAAATTGACTATTTATAGGAAATTTTTTGAAAATTGACTATTTATAGAAAATTTTTCGAAAATTACCTATTTATAGGAAATTTTTCGAAAATTGACTATTTAAAGGAAATTTTTCGAAAATTGATTATTTATAGGAAATTTTTCGAAAATTTACTTTTTAAAGGAAAATTTTCGAAAATTGACTATTTATGGGAAATTTTTCGAAAATTTACTATTTAAAGGAAATTTTTCGAAAATTGACTGTTTATAGGAAATTTTTCGAAAATTTACTATTTGATTATTTAAAGGAAATTTTTCGAAAATTTACTATTTATAGGAAATTTTTCGAAAATTGACTATTTATAGGAAATTTTTCGAAAATTGACTATTTATAGGAAATTTTTCGAAAATTGACTATTTATAGGAAATTTTTCGAAAGTTAACTATTTATAGGAAAATTTTTCGAAAATTGACTATTTATAGGAAATTTTTCAAAAATTGACTATTTATAGGAAATTTTTCGAAAATTGACTATTTATAGGAAATTTTTCGAAAATTGACTATTTATAGGAAATTTTTCGAAAATTGACTATTTATAGGAAATTTTTCGAAAATTGACTATTTATAGGAAATTTTTCGAAAATTGACTATTTATAGGAAATTTTTCGAAAATTGACTATTTATAGGAAATTTTTCGAAAATTTACTATTTAAGGAAATTTTTCGAAAATTGACTATTTAAAGGAAATTTTTCGAAAACTTACTATTTGTAGGAAATTTTTCGAAAATTGACTATTTATAGGAAATTTTTCTAAAATTGCCTATTTAAAGGAAATTTTTCGAAAATTGACTATGTAAAGGAAATTTTTCAAAAATTGACTATTTATAGGAAATTTTTCGAAAATTGACTATTTATAGGAAATTTTTCGAAAATTGACTATTTATAGGAAATTTTTCGAAAATTGAATATTTTTAGGATATTTTTCGAAAATTGACTATTTATAGGAAATTTTTCGAAAATTGACTATTTATAGGAAATTTTTCGAAAATTGACTATTTATAGGAAATTTTTCGAAAATTTACTATTTATAGGAAATTTTTCGAAAATTGACTATTTATAGGAAATTTTTCGAAAATTGACTATTTATAGGAAATTTTTCTAAAATTGCCTATTAAAAGGAAATTTTTCGAAAATTGACTATATAAAGGAAATTTTTCAAAAATTGACTATTTATAGAAAATTTTTCGAAAATTGACTATTTATAGGAAATTTTTCGAAAATTGACTATTTATAGGAAATTTTTCGAAAATTGACTATTTATAGGAAATTTTTCGAAAATTGACTATTTATAGGAAATTTTTCTAAAATTGCCTATTTAAAGGAAATTTTTCGAAAATTGACTATGTAAAGGAAATTTTTCAAAAATTGACTATTTATAGAAAATTTTTCGAAAATTGACTATTTATAGGAAATTTTTCGAAAATTGACTATTTATAGGAAATTTTTCGAAAATTGACTTTTTATAGGAAATTTTTCGAAAATTGACTATTTATAGAAAATTTTTCGAAAATTGACTATTTATAGGAAATTTTTCGAAAATTTACTATTTATAGAAAATTTTTCGAAAATTTACTATTTTTAGTAAATTTGTCGAAAATTGGCTATTTATAGAAAATTTTTGAAAATTGACTATAGGAGATTTTTCGAAAATTGACTATTTATACAAAATTTTTCGAAAATTGACTGTTTATAAGAACTTCTTTGAAAGTTGACTATTTATAGGAAATTTTTTAAAAATTCACTATTTTGTAGGAAAATTTTCCAAAATTGACTATTTATAGGACATTTATCGAAAATTTCTTATTTTGATAGAAATATTTTCAAAAATTTCTATCGGAAATTTTTTAAGGAATTTCTTATTTTCATAGGAAGTTTTTTAAAAATTTCTTATTTTTATATCTAGTTTGTTTTCGTTATACATCTTGACAAATTTTCACTTTAGATTCGTTGGATAAATAAGTCTAGTTTAAAAGTATATAAATAGTTAATATAAAAAGTTTAGATGTATATTATATTAGTAGTTTTTTATTATTAACCTCATTAGTTACGCTTTAATACTAAATATGCGGTATTAAATGATTTTCTCTTTTGTTTGTCCATCCATTCATACATCTTCTGTCTGTGTCTGTCTATTGCCCTGTCTTTCTTTTCGACCTATAAACATTAAATACTTTCATTCCAGCTTTGAGAAATTCAATTTTAGTTTTGTATATAATTTTTTCATGTTACTTTTATTTTGTTGGTTTTTCTTTAACATTGCGGTTTTTCATACAGCGGCCGTATAGCTCGCCGGGTCTTCATTTTGGGTACATCATGTAGACAGATATTATTATAATTTCAATTCAAACATATTCATATACATACTTTTATGGTTAAATCTTATTATGAAAAATGACATAAATTAGCATTATTTACTACTACTACTACTACATGCTACTACTTCTACTGCTACTCATGCTCTGCATGCAGGCGTCTTCTTTGTTATGTTTAATTTTCATATGCCCCCGATAGGCTTCAACTTTCATATATCCAACCACATACTTCTATCTTTAGAGTATTGATGTGAGTATCTGACTGTTTGTATCTCGATATGTCTGTCTGCCATTTAATATTAAAGCCGGTAGTAAGTATGAATAATATCAATGTGCTTTATTGTTTAGCGTCAGTAGTTTTCTTTTTTTGTTGAAAGCAGATGTTTAAATGTTGAATTCTTGGGAAGGCTTAATGTTAGGATTATGATAGAATATAGTTGGACTTTGTTGTAGACTGGGTATAAAACGTATCTTCGAAAAATTTCCTATAAATAGTCAATTTTCGAAAAATTTTCTATAAATAGTCAATTTTCGAAAAATTTCCTATAAATAGTCAACTTTCGAAAAATTTCCTATAAATAGTCAATTTTCGAAAAATTTCCTATAAATAGTCAATTTCCGAAAAATTTCCTATAAAAAGTCCATTTTCGAAAACTTTTCTATAAATAGTCAATTTTTCGAAAAATTTCCTAAAAATAATCAATTTTAGAAAAATTTCCTATAAATAGTCAATTTTCGAAAAATATCCTATAAATAGTCAATAATTGAAAAAATTTCTTCAAATAATCAATTTTCGAAAAATTTCCTATAAATGTCAATTTTCGAAAAATTTCCTATAAATAGTCAATTTTCGAAAAATTTCCTATAAATAGTCAATTTTCGAAAATTTTCCCATAAATAGTCAATTTTCGAAAAATTTTCTATAAATAGTCAATTTTCTAAAAATTTCCTATAAATAGTCAATTTTCTAAAAATTTCCTATAAATAGTCAATTTTCTAAAAATTTCCTATAAATAGTCAATTTTCTAAAAATTTCCTATAAATAGTCAATTTTCTAAAAATTTCCTATAAATAGTCAATTTTCTAAAAATTTCCTATAAATAGTCAATTTTCTAAAAATTTCCTATAAATAGTCAATTTTCGAAAAATTTCCTATAAATAGTCAATTTTCGAAAAATTTCCTATAAATAGTCAATTTTCGAAAAATTTCCTATAAATAGTCAATTTTCGAAAAATTTTCTATAAATAGTCAATTTTCGGAAAATTTCCTATAAATAGTCAATTTTCGAAAAATTTCCTATAAATAGTCAATTTTCGATAAATTTCCTATAAATAGTCAATTTTCGAAAAATTTCCTATAAATAGTCAATTTTCGAAAAATTTCCTATAAATAGTCAATTTTCGAAAAATTTTCTATAAATAGTCAATTTTCGAACAACTTTCTTTTTTAATAACATTTTCGATAAATTTCCTATAAATAGTCAATTTTCGACAAATTTCCTATAAATAGTCAATTTTCGAAAAATTTTCTATAAATAGTCAATTTTCGAAAAATTTTCTATAAATAGTCAATTTTCGAAAAATTTCCTATAAATAGTCAATTTTCGAAAAATTTTCTATAAATAGTCAATTTTCTAAAAATTTCCTATAAATAGTCAATTTTCGAAAAATTTCCTATAAATAGTCAATTTTCGAAAAATATCCTATAAATAGTCAATTATTGAAAAAATTTCTTCAAATAATCAATTTTCGAAAAATTTCCTATAAATAGTCAATTTTCGAAAAATTTCCTATAAATAGTCAAATTTTCGAAAATGTTCCTATAAATAGTCAATTGTCGAAAAATTTCCTTTAAATAGTCAATTTTCGAAAAATTTCCTTTAAATAGTCAATTTTCGAAAATTTTCCTTTAAATAGTCAATTTTCGAAAAATTTCCTTTAAATAGTCAAGTTTCGAAAAATTTCCTATAAGTAGTCAATTTTCGAAAAATTTCCTATAAATAGTCAATTTTCGAAAAATTTCCTATAAATAGTCAATTTTCGAAAAATTTCCTATAAATAGTCAAATTTTCGAAAATGTTCCTATAAATAGTCAATTGTCGAAAAATTTCCTAAAAATAGTCAATTTTCGAAAAATTTCCTATAAATAGTCAATTTTCGAAATTTTTTTATAAATAGACGTGGTCTTTATAAAAGAAAAATTTTTATAGAAGACGTAGTCTTTATATAAGACGTAGTCTTTAAAGAAGATGTAGTCTTTATAGAAGACATTGTCTTTATAGAAGACGAAGTCTTTAAAGAAGATGTAGTCTTTACACAAGACGTAGTCTTTGTACAAGACGTAGTCTTTATACAAGATGTAGTCTTTTATACAAGACGTAGGTCTTAATATAAGACGTAGTCTTTATACAAGAGGTAGGTCTTAATATAAGACGTAGTCTTTATACAAGATGTAGTCTTTTATACAAGACGTAGGTCTTAATATAAGACGTAGTCTTTATACAAGATGTAGTCTTTTATACAAGACGTAGGTCTTAATATAAGACGTAGTCTTTATACAAGATGTAGTCTTTTATACAAGACGTAGGTCTTAATATAAGACGTAGTCTTTATACAAGATGTAGTCTTTTATACAAGACGTAGGTCTTAATATAAGACGTAGTCTTTATACAAGATTTAGTCTTTTATACAAGACGTAGGTCTTAATATAAGACGTAGTCTTTATACAAGATGTAGTCTTTTATACAAGACGTAGGTCTTAATATAAGACGTAGTCTTTATACAAGATTTAGTGTTTTTTACAAGACGTAGGTCTTAATATAAGACGTAGTCTTTATACAAGATGTAGTCTTTTATACAAGACTTAGGTCTTAATATAAGACGTTGTCTTTATTCAAAATTCCTTTAAACTTCTGTCTTTTTGTTCAAATTTCATAAAAGTGTGGTCATATTAAACACAAATATGTTGTAATGGCCAGTCCACTGAATATTTTTAGATGTTTCATTCATGACGGAAACGTTTACACACAAACAATTTCGCATACACAAGGACATACCCTAAATAAATACAAAACGTATACAAAGACAAAATAATACCATCGATTTATTAAATATTAATCAAGTTTTTTTTTTGTTTCCTACTTTTCTCCATATTTTGGCAAAAAGCCTATACGAAGGAAAAACTTTTTTTGTGCTTGGATATGATATGAGA
Organism: Stomorhina lunata; assembly: GCA_933228675.1. Lineage (NCBI taxonomy): Eukaryota > Metazoa > Arthropoda > Insecta > Diptera > Rhiniidae > Stomorhina > Stomorhina lunata. The sequence goes on from OW121741.1 coordinate 100,054,934, forward strand.
GGCTTTATTACTAGTCATATCATATCGTATCATATAGAGCTATTGTATCTTTCTTTGGCCAAGAAATACTGACATCATAAGGTTTTGTTAATTTTAACAAAGTTTGAGGAATGTAGCAGGATTTGAAGGGGAATGAGTAATAAAGGTATTTGTTTTGAAGAAGCTCTAAAGCTTTTGGTAAAAGTTATTAATTTTTGGAAATTAATTTTAAGGAAAACATATTAAGTTACCAAATGTCCTAGAATGGAAAATGCTAAGAGAAAAGTTTAAATTGAAAACAATTTTGAAATAGGTTCTGGAAATGGAATTTAAAGACATGTCTAATGAATTTATGATTTTTAGATAAATTAATTTAAATTTATAATTGGTTGCTTTTGTGTATAACTAAAATATTTAAGTGTTTTTAGTTCATATTTTCTTTTAATATTACAAAAATTTTTATAAAAATTTAAAAACTTAAATTTAATAAAATTTCCTTTTTGTTCTCATTTCAGGTATGTACATTTTTAAAATGTTTTATCTTAACTTCTTGGTAAGTTTACGAGTAGTAAAATTCCCACTTGTGAATTCAAAGCAATTAAACTAAACGCTTTTGTAGTCCCTGATGTTGTTTAAACAGGACCTAACTCTGACCGGATATTAAATTTTAGAAAAATAGTTGACATTTAGTAGACAATGTAACAAATTGGTTTTAAATAAACCCATCATTGGTCTCATGTAGAAAGGTCCTAACTTGCATAGTTAACTTTTTACAGGAGATGGTAAAAACAGATTTAAAACAGTAATTGACAAAATTTTACGTTTTTTTTCTAATGCAGGTTATTATAACAATGAATGACGAACTTGGTTCTCAAAACTTGTTTTTTAGTTCAAACACATAAAAAACTAAATTGAGATAGAGCTTTTTGACATCTCATTTCAGAGTATAAATTTAACTTAGGGCAGTTTTATATTGGAAAGCTCTTGAGATGGAATTTTTTGTGTAGAAAGCTTTTGATATTAAAGGAAACCTTTAGGATATCTGTTGATATAAAAGTTTTCAAGCCGAAATATCTTGACAACAAAAGTTTTATATATATATATATATATATATATATATATATATATATATATATATATATATATATATATATATATATATATATATATATATATATATATATATATATATATATATATATATATCGAAAGTTTTCTATAGAAAATCTTTCAATATCAAAAGTTTATTATAGGAAACCTTTCGACAACGAAAGTTTTACAAAGGAAATCTTTTTTTTTTAAAGCTTTCGATATGGAATGTTTTTAATTGAAAGCTATTTATATCAAAAGTTACCTATAAGAAAGCTTTTAATATTGAAAGTTTTCTGTAGAAATGTTTTATATAAGAAATCTTTCGAGATCGAATGTTTGTTATAGGAATCCTTTCCTTTCCTTTTTATATATGAATTTTTAACATAAACAGTTTCTTAGAAAGCTTTAGATATTATAGTTATCTATAGGAAAGTTTTATATAAGAAATCTTTTGATATCGAAAGTTTATAATAGAAAACCTTTCGACATCGAAAGTTATATAAAGGAATTTTTAACATAAACAGTTTTTTGAAAAGCTTTAGATATTATAGTTATCTGTAGGAAAGTTTTATATAAAAAGTTTTCTATCTGAAATATTTTGACGACAAATGTTTTATATAAGAAATCTTTCGATATCGAAAGTTTAGAAAAACCTTCGACATCGAAAGTTTCATATAAGAAAAATTTAGATAAATAATGGCAAATTTTTATTGGAAAGCTTTTGGTTTGGAAAGTTTTTAGTAGCAAGCTTTAGCTATTAAACGTTAACAATAGGAAAGCTTTTGATACTGAAAGTTTTCTATCCTAAAAATGTCGTCGACAGCAATTTAATGTAAGAAATCATTATACATCAAACCGAAAGCTTTAAGATTCGAAAGTTTTGTATTATTTGTAGATGCAACGACACATAATTTTTCGAGGTAAAGTTTTTAAAAAATATATTTTTTATAGGAATAAGATAGGGCTTTTTAGAAAATTACTTATATAACCGCTTATTTTGATAAAATTATCTTTAATTTTTGTGAGTAGGTGTATTTGCGTTGAATGCTTGGAATCACTTAAAAAATCGATTTCGAAAAAAGTTTGAGTTAGGACCTTTCTACATGAGACCGACGTAATTCTTATAACAGTTGGGCAAAATTGTTTTTCTATATTTTTTTTTTTTATTTAAAAGAATTGCCTTCGATGGCTTTACGAACATTTTTAGAGTATTAATTAGTTGTCTTTCGCCTCAAAATAGACCCCAGTTTCGGTGATTATATTTTCTTTGGAACTAAATTCCTCTCAAGCGAACATTCATACAAGGTCTAAGAACTCGAAAAGCAGCTGGGTCCAAGATCTTAAGAATACGGTGGATGTGGAAGCAATTCGAAGCCAATTAAATGAAATTTTGCTATTGTTTTTGTTGTTTTTGGTCGACTTTGAGCATTAGAGTGTCCTAAGTTTCACAGATTTCACATTTCACAGAAAGACGCACCACCCCCATCTTTCACATTTGACCCAATAATCCAAATACAAAGTTTCATTTAGATTGGATAACAGGAAAGCCTGCCGACTTGACGTCAAAGTTTGGATATGGCAGTTAAATGGAAAAAATAAAGGGTTTCTTAAAATGTTTGAAAAAAGTCTTCACTTACATATTCAAAAAAGTTTTTAACAGCATGGTACGGAGAACTAAATGGGCTTTCCAACGAGATATATTACTTTAAAATCTGTTGAAAACTTTCCTAGTTATTAAGGGTTTTATAAAATATTTTACATCTCTGAAGACTCCCCTCAGCGTATGCATTAAAAAAATTGTTTATTTTTAAAAATTTTTAAAAAGTTTGACTTTTTTAACTTTTTTGAGACCTCAAGATATTTAAATATGTATCCATTTTGTTACAATGGGCTAACATTTGGTCACTTTTGCATATGACGAAAAAAATAATATTTTTTCATACCGTTTTCAAAGCTCTTTTCTGGATTTTTTCAATAGTTTCTTAAACGAATTCGAAAAAGTAAAAATATAGTTCTAAAGTGTTAGTTTAAACACCCTACAGATTACCACAAAGAAAAAATTAGATTGATATCTCTAACGGCTTAGCCCGGCCTGTGACTTAAAATCAAAAGATTTCGACAAAAAAACAATTTTTTACCAAAATTATAAAAACAACACGTGAATTGTTATATAATGGGTGTTTTTTTATTGCGGTATAGAACTTTAAGTTGGCATCACTTTTTTAACTGGCGGCCATTTTGTCAGCTGTCAAGTGATTAATATTTAGTTTGGTTTGCCATTTCATCATGAACAGGCTGACAAAAGAACAACGCTTGCAAATCGTGCAAATTTATATCGAAAATAATGGTTCAGTTTGCGAAGTTTACCGCAAGCTCGGTCCATTTTATGGTCGACATAATCGTCCATCAGAGCAATTAATTCGGTTGACCATGGATCGTTTTCGCACTACGTTTACTCTATGTGATAATACGCATCCGCAGCGACGTCGAACAGTGCGCACCGAAGAAACAATTGCCGCTGTAGAGCAAAGTGTTGAAGAGGACCCGAATGAATCGATTCGCCACCGTGCACAACAATTGGAGCTTTGTCCATCAACTTTATGGAAGATTTTGCGCAAAGATCTTGGCTTGCGACCTTACAAGATCCAGCTTGTGCAATAATTAAAGCCGCGAGACCATGCAATGCGTCGTGATTTTGGTGTATGGGCCGAAAATGAGATTGATCTCGATGCTGATTTTCATCGCAAAATTTTGTTCAGTGATGAGGCTCATTTTTGGTTGAATGGCTACGTCAACAAGCAAAATTGCCGCATTTGGAGTGAAGAGAATCCACATGAGACCCTTGAGACGCCATTACATCCACAAAAACTGACTGTTTGGTGTGCTCTATGGGCTGGTGGAGTCATTGGGCCATACTTCTTCCGAAATAATGCTGGAGAGTCAGTTACCATAAATGGAGACCGGTATAGAGCCATGACAACCGACTATTTTGTTCCCCAATTGGATGGCAAGAATGTGGATAAGTTGTGGTTCCAACAAGACGACGCTACATGCCACACAGCGCACGTCATAATTGATTTATTGAAGGAAACATTCGATGAGCGCATAATTTCGCGGAATGGACCTGTCAATTGGCCACCAAGATCGTGCGATTTGACACCACTGGATTATTTTCTTTGGGGATATGTGAAGTCGTTCGTCTACGTCTACGTTAGGGGACTTGGAAGCCAACATTCGTGGCGTTATTGCCAACATACGGCCCCATATGCTCGAAAAAGTAGTTGAAAATTGGACCTGTAGAATTGGCTTTATTCGAGCCAGCCGCGGCGGCCACATGCCCGAAATCATATTTAAACATTAATGGCATAAAATTATCCTTCCAATAAAGAAAAATTGATGGACATTAAAACGATTTTCTTGTGTTTTATTTCAATTCGAAGTTCTATACCTCTAAAAAAACACCCATTATTAACAGTTTTTATAAAAAGAACTGAAATTATTATTGCTTTAATGAGTAAAAATATATGTATATTTGAAAATTGGTTGAAATCGAATGTCATTAACCCTCTTATTACCAGGTAAGAAGTAAATTTTTTTATAATATTGAATTTTTTCAAAAAGTTATTCGAAATTACATAAATCGTTTAAAGGCGCCTTTAAATACATTTAACCCTTTCGTACCCATGGGCTAAGCACTGGACTTATTTAGAGCCCATGGGTACGCAAGGGTTAATTTGCATTAACATGTATTTAAAGGTCCTTTGAACGACTTTTTAAATTTTCATCAAAATACAACAATAAAGAAATATATACACGAATTTTGGTTGAAATCGGATGTCATTAACCCATTTATTACCAGATCAAAAATAAAATTTTTATAATATAAATTTGTTTCAAAAAGTTACTCGAAATTACATAAATCGTTCAAAATACATTTTACCCTTGCGTACGCAGGGGCTAAGCATTGGAATTATTTAGAGCTCATGGGTACGCAAGGGTTAATTTGCATGATTTTTTTGAATTTAAATTAAAGTATAACAGTTTAAACATGTAATTTTTTGAAAAAAGAAATTAATATTTTAAAAATTTTACTTTTGAGCCTGGTAATAATAGTTGCATAGTGTGTATTACTGTTTATGATCTTAATTCCTTAAGACTAACCTGGCTAAACTTATGATAGAAAGCGTTTTTCAGTCTTTGTATCTCTACCGCGCCACAGACTATGCAACCTAGTGTCAAACCTCATAGGAAACTGCAATCTTGAATTTTATACTAAGAGACTCAATTTTTGACATAACGAAGTTGTCGAGTTTTATTTTCAAAAGTAAGCAAAAGCTTTAATTTTCTATAGAAAAGTAAGCGAAAGTTTTAATTTTATATAACAAAAATAAGCGAAAGATTTGAATTTCTACAGATAGCTTTAATTTTCTTTAGAAATAGCTTTAATTTTCTTTAGAAAAGTAAGCGAAAGCTTTAATATTCTATAGAAAAATAAGCGAAAGCTTTAATTTTCTTTAGAAAAGTAAGCGAAAGCTTTAATATTCTATAGAAAAATTAGCGAAAGCTTTAATTTTCTATAGAAAAGTAAGCGAAAGCTTTAATTTTCTGCAGAAAAGCAAGAGAGAGAGAGCTTTAATAAAAGTTACATAGTATGTATTACTTTTTATGATATTTGTTCCCTACAGGTCCGAGCAGACGATCTGAATCACGAAAAATAACTTTTATAAAAAAATGTTTTTCGTAAAAAGTAAAAAATTGATACCCTCTATTTGAGAAAAAATTCACTTTTTTCGTTCAGCGAAAAATATTTGACTTTGGAATTTTCTCATTATTAAACAGTTCAAGATATTTGAAAACTGTTTTCTTTGTTTTATTTCCTGAACTGTTGGCTGTATTATGGATTTAATATCGAATGCACAATGGGTCAGAAACAAAAAAAAAGTTGAAGAGAAAAACTATTTTTGTTATTTTTGAAATGAAATAACTTAAAACCCATAACAGTAATTATGGTAAAGTAAATATGTTTTTTCTTCTTTTATTGGATGTAAAAAGTCAACCATATTGGCCAATAATTAAAAGAGCTGCACGGTCCAAAAGCTTTTTTACCTCTGAGGTGGTCTACTTTGACGCCCAATGATTCATCCTGTGTGAACACAGGGTAGACATAAATCCAAAATTTAGAAAGCCTTGCCCCTCCCTAACAATTCTCTCATACATACTGATACAACCAGACTTACAGTTTAGAAGATACAGATTTATAACCACTTTTTTTGCTTTCAAATCACTGTGCGCCAGCTTAGACCAAGCGCCCGAAAGATGCTTCGTGGACTTCTGCTGCTTTTCCTCCCGCTCGAAAGATGCTTTGTAGACTTCTGATGCTTTTCGTCAACACAGTCACTCGCCACAATTTTAGGCCTAGCCGAGGGCCTATCAACAAAACATCATTTCTTTATAGTGACAATAATGATGATATTGTTTCCCAAACTTGATCGTATCGGTTTTGAATGAATGTATACTTGACGTCCATCCATCATTTGTTGTGGTGAAAGCCCTCTCAATAGGAGCGTGCACATTAAACGCCAACAGATTCTACTTCATTAGGAATTTGTAAGAAGGACTTAAATTATTTATATTTGATCTAATTTATAACCGAACTTTTTCGATCCATGACTATATAAGTTTTCTTCTTTTTTTGATTGCTTAAGCTCTATAAAATTTTAATACTTCATTATTTGATCTTTAAGATAAAAGCTTTTAACATCGTTTCACATAATTTTATAGAAATGTATCTTTTGATTAACATTTTTTAATAAAATCATAATACAACTACGCAAAAGATCTTAACTATCAACTAATAGCTTTGATATCTACAATTTTATGTTATTTATTGTATTACTCGTACTTTGGGAATCTTGTAAGATTACAAAACCTCAAAATTGATGACTTTTTAATCAAATCTCTTTCGGTTTTTTTTTAATTTCTTTCTTAGATTCGAGCAAATTTATTATAATTGCTTTTTAAATAAACATTTTGTTATCTTTATGGGGATTTTTATAGTTTTTAATTTAAAAATCAAGTTCTTTTTCTTGCACGATTTCTGTGTGTTCCCCCCTCATTGAAGATGAAGATGATTTCTTTCATATTTTTTTTCCACTTCAGCTTAAAAGAAACAAATTTCTTTTTCTTTTTCTATCTCTCGACAATTAAATGACAATTAAAAAAATATTTCTTTTCGAGCGGCTTTTGGTTGGACTTTAAAAAGAAATTGCGCAAAAATCCAATCCTACGCGTATTTAGTTTATGACCAAGACCATTTAGATTTAGAAATTCATAACCAACATTTAATTATTTATCAACATCTAAAGCACGCAATTGCGAAATGAAGTTTTGATGGAGATGAACACAGAAAAATAACTTGGCAAATAAACATTTTCCTCATTCATTACGAGCTAATATTCTATGATGACCAACCGAAAGACCGACCGCCTGGCTATGAGTTTTTCACGGACTTAGAACAAGAAAAACGCACAAAACAAATATAAATTTCCAAAGAAAAAAATATTATTAAAAAAATATATTATTACAGAAAAGAAAGCCAGAGGAAAAATTATGAAATATTTGAGGTTTAAGAACAGATGCACAGTGGGGCAGATTTGCAAAATTAATCGCTAAAATAGAGTTATTAAAAAAATTATTTAAAATATTTATAACTTGACAAAATAATGCATATTACTTTGGAAGCTCTTAAGAATCACATGAAAGCGAAGCCTCAAATTTCTATAGAAAGATAAACGAAAGCTTTACATTTCTATATAAACGTAATCAAAAATTAAAATTTTCTATCAAAATGTGATCGAAAGCTTAAATTTTTCCATAGAAAAGTAAGCGAAAGCTTTAATTTTGTAAGGAAAAGTAAGCGAAAGCTTTAATTTTCTAATGAGAAGTAAGCTTTTCTTTACAAAACTAAGCGAAAGCTTTGATTTTCTTTAGAAAATTAAGCAAAAGCCTTAATTTTCTATAGAAAATGAAGCCAAAGCTTTAATTTTCTATAGAAAATTAAGCCAAAGCTTTAATTTTTTATAGAAAATTAAGCTTTAATTTTCTATAGAAAATTAAGCTTTAATTTTCTATAGAAAATTATGTGAAAGCTTTAATTTTTTAGAGAAAATTAAGAGAAAGCTTTAATTATCTATAGAAAAATAAGCGAAAGCTCTCCTTTTCTATGAAATATTAAGCGAAAGCTTTAATTTTCTGCAGACAATTTCACGAAATCTTTAATTTTCTAGAGAAAATTAAGCGAAAGCTTTATTTTCTATGGAAAATTAAGCGAAAGCTTTAATTTTTATAGAAAATTAAGCGAAAACTTTAATTTTCTATAGAAAATTAAGCGAAAGCTTTAATTTTCTATAGAAAATTAAGCGAAAGCTTTAATTTTTTATAGAAAGTTAAGCGAAAGCTTTACTTTTTTATAGAAAATTTAGCGAAAGCTTTACTTTTTATAGAAAATTAAGCGAAAGCTTTAATTTTCTATTCAAGATTAAGCAAAAGCTTTAATTTGCTATAGAAAATTTAGCGAAAGCTTTAAATTTCTATGGAAAATTAAGCAAAAGCTTTATTTTTTTAATTTTCTATAGAGCAGTAAGCGAAAGCTTTAATTTTGTATTAGAAAGTTAGCAAAAACTTTTATTTTCTATAGAAAAAAGTGAAAGCTTTAATTTTCTTTAGAAAATTAAACGATAGCTTTAATTTTCTATAAACAATTAAGCGAAAGCTTTAATTTTCTATAGAAAATTAAGCGAAAGCTTTAATTTTCTATAGAAAATTAAGCGAAAGCTTTAATTTTCTATAGAAAATTAAGCTTTAATTTTCTATAGAAAATTAAGCGAAAGCTTTAAATTACTATAGAAAATTAAGCGAAAGCTTTAATTTTCTATAGAAAATTAAGCGAAAGCTTTAATTTTCTATAGAAAATTAAGCGAAAGCTTTAAATTACTATAGAAAATTAAGTGAAAGCTTTAATTTTCTATAGAAAATTAAGCGAAAACTTTAATTTTTATAGAAAATTAGGCGAAAGCTTTAACTGTCAATAGAAAATTAATTTTCTATAGAAAATTAAGCGAAAGCTTTTATTTTTTTTAGAAAATTAAGCGAAAGCTTTAATTTTCTATAGAAAATTAAGCGAAAGCTTTAATTTTCTATAAACAATTAAGCGAAAGCTTTCATTTTCTATATAAAATTAAGCGAAAGCTTTAATTTTCTATACAAAATTAAGCGAAAGCTTTAATTTCTTAAAGAAAATTAAGCGAAAGCTTTTGCTTTATATAGAAAAGTAAGCGAAAGTTTTATTTAGCTAAAGAAAAGTAAGCGAAAAAATTGAAAGCTTTAATTTTTTGTCCACATTTGTTACCTTTTCATCTCACTGTAACTTAATAACGCACAAATCGCAAACACAAATTACTAAAGTTATACTCGTATTTAACGTTAAATTAGAAAATTAAAAAATAAGAAAAAAAGACGTTTAAAGCATCTAAATATTTCTATTCTTAAAAACAACATTAAAAGAAATATTGAAAGATATGAGATAATCGTATAATCGTCATAACTTGAAAAGTTAAAAAAATATTTCAATTGTTACAATAACAAAGAAAAAATTACACTCTTTATCATCTGTTAAGACAAACACGCATCAAAAACATCACCGGTCGGTCAACCAACCTGATAAATGACAAGCGACCCCACCACTAAACGATCCAGCAACAACAGACCCATTCGACCATTCAAAGCCAACCATTCCATCCCATCTCATGCTCATACCCAATCCATATTCACACACATCTCAGAAACAAACAAGAAAAAGTTCTTACATCCCAGAGAAATGAAGGAAAACTAAGAAAATGAAATGATGGGAAAAAATATTTAATAATTAGTTATTGCAACAACAAGAACAACAAAAACTACATTTACAACTTAAACTACTTCATACAACAACTGCTGCCGCCGGCTGACGACTGACTTAGTGGATGGACGGACTTTCAAATAGACATACAGTCGTCGTCTTCATGTGCAAAGTTTTTTGTTACCAACAAAAAAAATAAAAAAGTTTCATGGCTAAGAGAAATGAAAAATTTATTTATTAAGAATTGTTTGATCAAAACGACCCAAAAGACCGTCGTCCGTCATAAATGGCGGTGGGTAGGTCGGTAAGTTGTTCGGTTGGTGTTGGTGGTCATATTTCTTCTCTTACTACTGTTCCAGCAAATGCAACAGCTTTTGCAATAAATGCTTAGATTTTTATTCACTGGCTTCCAGTTTCCTGAGTTTTTAAGTATCTATTACTATTTGTTGCTTTCGATCAGAGTTTTGAAGGAATGATTTCTTTAGACTTAAATTAGAAACATTGAATTGTTGAACTATATGTTCGTCATCAACTTTACACAATGTTTCTTTAGAACATAGGGTGGACTTTGTCCACATATTTCTTTAGAATATAGAGCGAACTCTGTCCATCTATTGCATATTATTGTTTGCCAACTACGTACCACGATAAGTTGGATTCACACTCGCATTATTTTGATGCTCTATTGAACGCTTTTTCTTATTTTATTCAGAAAGTGACCTTCTCCACGTTCTAGCAGCTGCACCAACACGACGACCGCTTCCCTGTGGATTCGAACGGAGCAATTTTGGTACTGCCATACCTCTATAGAAACAGGGATTTGATTTGTCGCTCTTAGTAGATCTTCATTTTTTATGCGATTCGGCTACCATATATTAAGGATTTGCCGGATTTAAAGCATAGGGCCTCAACCATTCTTTTATTATGGACTCTACTGTGAGGTGTTAGGCCAACATCATTCCATGAGTAGTTTGCTGCTTGTAACTCCGCAAATGACCTTCTCCACGTTCTAACAGATGCCCAAACATGACGGCCGCTTTCCTGTGGATTCCAACGGTGCTCTTGTCGAGCAATGTTGGTATTTAGCCTTCGAAGTGTGTGGCGTAACCACCGCCATTTCCGTTGACATATATCTATAGAAGGATTGATTTGGTTTTTAGCGTTTAGTAGATATTAATTTCTTATGTATTATGTTTGAAAAGGTTTGTAGGCGCTTATCGATGGCATTTGTACGTTTTCAAGTTTTGCAGCCGTAATACAAGATGGACTTGACATCTGGGTTGTATATTCTTAACTTAGTTGTTGTTGATATTTCCAAATATCTCAGAGAATGCCGAATGCAGATTTTTTCTTATTAATACGCGATTTAATATCCTTGTCGGTGCCGCCTAAACTTTTAAGATTACTAAAGGTATAACCTCGTTATCCACATTGATATATGTTTGACGTCCTCCAGGTTAGTTTGCAAACCTGAGCTGAGTCTTGGCTTAAAAGACATACGTCATCAACATATCCCAAGTCCTCTAGTTTTTTGAAGGGTGTCCCATAAATACCGTGTCGTGCACATTCTGTTTTAGATGACTAGAATAAAAAGTATAGGTGACAAAATACATCCTTGTCTTACCTTTGTGTAGGATCCTATATTTAAAATACACATACATTGCGCGAATTAAGTTCAGAATTTTCGTTGGCTTGTTACGATTTTCTAAAATTCTTCATAGATAGCTTCTATTGACACTGTCGAAGGTCTTCATAAAGTCGATAAACGCTTGGTAAAAGGGGGTGCGGAATTCAATACATTGCTCTAGTACTTACTGTGTTGATTAGGTTAATATAAGAACGATTCTCTCTGAACCCAAACTAATTTTCGCGGAGTGTAGAGGAAACAGCTTCGGATATTCTGTTCAAAATTACTCGACTTAGTATTCTTCTCGGTATTGGAAGAAGTGTTAAGCCCATAAAGTTTTTGGGTTCACCCGTTTTTGGTGTTTTCACTAGTATACCTTCATTCCAGGTGGTTGGCAGAGCTTCTTCTTCCCATATTTTGCGCACAAATGGGTGCCACAGTCTCGCCGATTCTTCAATATCACGTAAAAGCATCTCCGCTGAGATATTCAGGGGTGTCATAGAAACCAATTTCATTGGTATTGGTTTTGAAAACGACAAAAAAATTAAATTGGTGTCATGAATTCCAATATTAATGTTCGAGCTACATTTTCTATTGGTTTAATGTGTCACAGAAAATAATATTATTGGTTTAGTAATGGAAATAAACCAAGCAACTTACAGTTAACAGATTTCATTTCAAAATTGGTCTATCAATATAAAACAAAGGCGTTACTGGCCAACTGGTGCCCTTTTCGATTTAAAGATCCACTAAGAACAGATTTTTGAAAATTTGGCCTTGTGGGGGATAAAAAAGGGAAAATTCAATAACGCTATAATTCCCAAACTAAAAACAATAGAACCAAAATTAAAATCGAGTTTGGATCAGTTACAAAAATAACAGTACAAGTGGTAAGTACTTTCCAAAAAAAGGGGAGAAAAAGAGCAAAAATATTTTTGGTACTTTTTAGTTTTAACTTTCAAATAAAAAGAGATGGGTGAAAAGTTTACATAGCATTTTTTATCATCTAATAAGATAAAAGCAAGTTTTGGTACTTTTTTGTGTCTTTGGAATCAATGAACAGTATCGACAAACATAAAAAATATCAAAAATGAAGAAAATTGTAAGGCTAGAATATTCTTTGTGTGGAGGTACTGGCGATGCAAATGCATATCAACATATTTGTTTGTAATTTAATGAATATCGTATGTAAGTGACAATCGTCCTTTGATTGGCTTTGGTTTGTTTCTTGGTGTAGGTAGATTACACTTTTTCCAGTCCGTCATTTCATTTGTCCAAATAGCAGACTTTTCTCTATACCTATACCACAAACATCGCAAAAAACTGAATATTTTTCTCCAAATAATTTTCTTTAAAAATTTTTATTTAATTTTTTTATTTGATTTTTGATGTTTCAAGAAATTTAAAATGAAATAATAAAAAAATTGATTCGAACATTTTGTTTGATTTAAAACCAATAATAACAAAACCGACTTGGTTTCATGACACCAAATATAACCGGTATTGGTTTTCAAAACCGAGAAATTTGAAAACTGACTTGGTTTCTATGACACCCCTGATTAAAAAAATTGATTCGAACATTTTGTTTGATATAAAACCAATAATAACAAAACCGACTTGGTTTCATGACACCAAATATAACCGGTATTGGTTTTCAAAACCGAGAAATTTAAAAACTGACTTGATTTTTATGACACCCCTGATTGTCTTTGCCCGTTTTGTTGGCAGATTGTCTGAAATTCCATTGAGTAGACTGGTTTCATTTTTGACTTCCGTCAGTGGTGTTAATCCAATAGGATTGTTTAATATTGACTTGAATGTTCCATCCAATGTATTAATTGTTCATCCGGAGTTGAGAGAAGTGTACCGCTACTACTCAAGATGGGACTGTTAGTGTAAGAAGGTTTGCCACACAACGCCCTTTTAATATTTTATAAGGTCTTCATGTCGCTGATTCGACTTGACTCGCTTCTTCATCTATCCACATTATCTTGTCCCTCCTTTTGTTTTTATAGCACAGATCGGGATATGTTGTACGTATTACTTCAGCAACTCCGTTTTCATTTAAAATTGTATTTTTTAAAGTTCTGCGTTGTACTTCCAAGTCCCATATTGTTTGTGTTATCCAAATTTTCCTTTTATAATCTTTAAATCCTAGTGTATGTTGACCAACCTCATTGTACATTAGAGTCACACATCTAGGGATTTCATTAATACATACGCGACGCAGTTGCTTATAACATCTGGAAGCCTATTGGTATTTATCCTGTGTCAACTGTATGGGCAAGCTCAAAAAACTGCCTGGCGTCAAGGCAGTTTTTTGAGCTTATTATCTCCCTGTCGGCGAGTCAAAAGACTTAGATAATCTAAGTCTTGGTTAGACTACTGATTTGGTTTTAGGCAAGCGCGATCCATTGAATATGCGTGGCTACTTGTTAGATGCAATGACAACTATTCTATTCTGTATCTGTGAATGGGCAGACTTCCGAGAATCTCTTAATGAAGTAGTTATTTTGAGGTAAGGTAGAGTTAAGAGGGATATTTACGAGGATGTCCACAATAATCTATCTTTGGTGCATTTTTATGAAATCTCACGATGGCTCTGCCGTGATATAGCAGGTTAGTCATCCGCATAGCATACCAGTGATCTCAAGTTCGATCACCGGCCAGACTCAGTTGAAAAAAATAAATTTGCAAAAAAGTGGCGGTTCACCTCATAACTCAGCTAGCCACTGGTTATTAAGTATAAGGCTATGTAAAACTTCTCTAACTAATGCATTTGCCGTTCGGAGCCGGCGTTAAAACGTATGTCCCTTTCAATGTGTTTAAAAATAGAATCGGATGCAGCTCATTGTCTGAGAGAAGTACCCCTTGTTGCAATTGGAATGTTGTCGGAAAATTATTTATAAGACCCTTTCCCATATATTTCTAATGTTAAGACCCTTTTTCATGCATTTGTAATGATCGGCAGTAGTTCTTTACTATAATTGACGGGTTACACTGCATCACAACCAGCTGCAGTTCGGCCACTGAGGAAGGTTTAGAGCTTTTGGCGGTGTAGCACCTTCCTCTGTCAGACTGTACTAACTAGTATTGATTTGGTTGTTAGGAAAGGGCGATTGTTGAATATGCTTTGCCACATGTTAAGCGCATGTATGAACTTGGCATACTCCAGATTTTAATGGTACTCTTTACCATCGCTCTTGGGAAAGGTAATCCTCGTGATAGAAGTTGTTGTGAGCTTTCCTTATGGAGTAAAGAGTGTTCTAAAAAAAATATGCATTTACTATTTTAGACAAAATTTATCCATAGTGCAAGAAATAATTTATTTTTTGATCAAGTTAGTTTCTATAGATATGTCAGATACTATTATTTTAGAAATTATTAATTTTCGATAGCTATTTCAATCAAAATGGACTGCGAAAAAAAAGTTCGTGAAAATATAATTAAAACTTTTCAAAAAAATCCAACATGGACTTTTAAAAAAATAGCTAAAAATTTGAAAGTTAACCCTCGAACGGTTTCTAATGCCATCAGACGGTATAAGGAAAACCTGAGCATTGAAAGAAAACCTGGATCAGGGAGGAAAAAAGGTCCTACAGATATTGGTAAGGCAAAAGAAGTCGAGCGACTCTTTCGAAGAGCGCCTAACACTTCCTTAAAAAAAGCAGCTCGTACGGTGAAATGTTCTACGAATTTTGCACATAGAGTCAAAGCTTATGCTGGACTGAAGACATACAAAGTCCAAAAGATTCCAGATCGCGATGCTATAAAGAACTTAGAAGCAAAAAAACGAGCGAAAAAATTGAAGTCTGATTTTATAAAAAAATACACCTGTTGTGTGATGGATGATGAAACATACGTACTGGCAGACTTTTCTCCACTTTCTGGTCAAGATTTTTATGTTGCTGATAAACGGGGCAATGTTCGGCAAGAGTTTCGCACAAAAAAACAAACAAAATTCCCTAAGAAGTTTCTCGTGTGGCAAGCTATTTGCAGTTGTGGCAAAAGAAGTAAAGTATTTGTAGCATCTGGCACAATAAACACAGAAATTTATATAAAGGAGTGCCTACAAAAACGGTTGTTACCCTTTTTAAGAGAGCACAGAGTGACTACATTTTTTTGGCCCGATTTGGCATCATGCAATTATGGAAAAAAGGCACTTGAGTGGTACTCAAAGAATAATGTCATTTTTGTACCACGAGAGGCAAATCCACCTAAATGTCCAGAACTTCGGCCTGTGGAAAGGTATTGGGCTCTGGTAAAAAAGGAATTGAAGAACACAGGAAAGATTTCCAAGAACATGTCCGATTTTAAGCGCAGGTGGAACACATGCTCCAAAAAGGTATCAGAAGCAACTGTAAAATCTTTAATGGGAGAGTTTCCGAAAAAGTCGATAATTTTGCAAAACCCGAGTACTAAGTAAACATTTTAATGCTAAATGATTTTGTATAATATGTCATTATATTTGCGTATTTTGTAGAGTTTTTATATTAAAAGGTTTGATTTTTATTTAAGAAAATCCAACTACAAATTTTATTTAGAGCACTCTTTAGTTATTTCAACGATAGGAGAGCTTGTGTGATATACGCTATCGATAGAGTTTACAGTGATATCTCACCAAGATGTCACCAAGGCTCTGTTTGTGGTTTAATTTTATGGAACCTCATGAACGATCCTCTATTACGATAACTTGCGTATTGCTCAAAGCTATGTGCGTGAGAGGAAGATGGTGGAAGATAGGGGTGAGCAGGCTACGCGATGGATATATCGGTGTGGAAATTGCATTGATATCGAGGTTGCACTCGATACACTAAGGCAATAACATTGAAAGGCGGCATGATACTTGATCGTCCTCTAATCATTAAATCTGACATAAGTCACGGAAATGTGAATTAGGTCAAGCATTTGATTTATAGAACTCACATTAAACCAAGCTAAGTGCCGTTCAGGGTAAGGTTAAGCGTATTCTTAGAAGTGACTGGTGCCTTACTATTCAGTGCCGGGTTTGTGCGTTTATGAAACAAAGTCTTGTCGTATCGGCAATGGAGGATGCTTTGGACTAACAGCTACCAAGGCAGGTGACGTGTAAATTTGTAGACACCCTAACATTATTTCTGGCTTTACTGACAGAAGATGGCTCGTTAATGCACAACTGACTGAGACTTCAGAATGTGGATGTCGGAGGGGACCTGAAGATATAAGGCATGTTCTGACTGCTTGGGATTTAAATAAGGTTTTAACTGACGTTCGAACACTTGGAAGGTTTGGTGAATTTACCCGTAAAGTTTTCATAAGTAGGCGACAGAGACTTTCTGAGCAAAGGTTTCTTCCATATGGAAATTTGTGCTGCCAATGTCGTTAAATAGCACCGGCCTGGAATACAGTATTTTTTTCTTGCTGATATAGCCAATGGATTGCTATTAAAGTCTTTAAAGTTTGTGTGTTTCGCTTTTGTAATGGATGTTTTATGTTGAGCTAAACTGTATGGAGTTGCAGTTGTGAAAGTCTAACCGGAGACTGAATTCTGTTAGCGCGAATGTCGGAGCCCCTGTTACTCTTGGTGTGTCATCAAGGGTTACATCGTTAGTTGTTGTTTAAGATATGGATCTGTCAATATTTAATCTCTCTTCTTTTAATACCTTTCCAAACTGCTCGCAAAATTGTAAAATTCAAAAGAAATTATACGACTATTTTGGTATTTGCCGGTGCATTTTCCTGTAAAGTCGGTAAAATCGTTTGTAAAATGTCGTGGTTCATACACTTGCTCCTCTTAATTTTTATTTTCCTACTATCGGCAATGGAGGATGCTTTGGACTAACAGCTACCAAGGCAGGTGACGTGTAAATTTGTAGACACCCTAACATTATTTCTGGCTTTACTGACAGAAGATGGCTCGTTAATGCACAACTGACTGAGACTTCAGAATGTGGATGTCGGAGGGGACCTGAAGATATAAGGCATGTTCTGACTGCTTGGGATTTAAATAAGGTTTTAACTGACGTTCGAACACTTGGAAGGTTTGGTGAATTTACCCGTAAAGTTTTCATAAGTAGGCGTCAGAGACTTTCTGAGCAAAGGTTTCTTCCATATGGAAATTTGTGCTGCCAATGTCGTTAAATAGCACCGGCCTGGAATACAGTATTTTTTTCTTGCTGATATAGCCAATGGATTGCTATTAAAGTCTTTAAAGTTTGTGTGTTTCGCTTTTGTAATGGATGTTTTATGTTGAGCTAAACTGTATGGAGTTGCAGTTGTGAAAGTCTAACCGGAGACTGAATTCTGTTAGCGCGAATGTCGGAGCCCCTGTTACTCTTGGTGTGTCATCAAGGGTTACATCGTTAGTTGTTGTTTATGATATGTATCTGTCAATATTTATTCTCTCTTCTTTTAATACCTTTCCAAACTGCTCGTAAAATTGTAAAATTCAAAAGAAATTATACGACTATTTTGGTATTTGCCGGTGCATTTTCCTGTAAAGTCGGTAAAATCGTTTGTAAAATGTCGTGGTTCATACACTTGCTCCTCTTAATTTTTATTTTCCTACTATCTCTACTACTGTTTTTTTGTTTTTTTTTTTTGTTTTCTTCTGCTAAATTTTCCAATCTTTATATTCATGATATTGCGTTAGTTTTTGCTATTTTATTGTCTACTTGATGGCGTAACAAATCCATATGATGATGAAGAAGATGAGCAAGTCCAGCCGTCTATTGATGACGAAAAGAAATCGCGCCGCGCGCAGTGAAAAAAAAACACTAAATTATAAAGAAGATGAAAATAAGAAAATGGACAAGTGGTATTACGTACGGATATTGGATTGAATAATGAATCATAACCAGCTTCAAGTGGTACAAGCACTAAAACAAATGATTATTACTTGTTAGAACATCATGTAATAGCCAGCCAGCACAAGAAGCTTGGGCTACTATTACATGATGGAGAAGATGGGAAGAAATTCAACGCCACTATTGACTTTTTCTTGGGCATCATCGTTACGAGATTTTAGCATCTATTAGAGAAGCTAAATGTTAAAAGAACACAACAACTTTAAAGCTCATTAAACTACATTAATTACGTGCCATTCCTTAATTTATCGATAATTTTTATTTTTTTTTTTATTTCTTTTTCGACTTATCTTAAGATTTTTTATATTATTTATGGCTGATTCTTTAGTTATTTTTTCCCATTTGCTTTAACATTGATTGTAAAAGATCTTAAATTATAATCATAGTCATTATCTTCTTATGAGATTTTTTTTGAAGTAATTTGCAGTTTTGTTGAATCGTTTTTTTTTTGTTCTTTAGTGCACATTTGCCAAGAATTTTAATTAAAATTTTAAAATAATTTCTATTGACTTAAAGACTTAATTAAATGCTTGAAAGAAGTTTAAGGAAAACAGACTTGGAAAAATTATTGATGAAAATTAAGTGAAGAAAAGTAAGTACGAAAAAGTTTATAGTATCATTAGGTTCTAATGCAGGTATAACAAGTAAAAGTGTTATATTCGGCTATATCTCATATAGCTACGAGGGTGTAGCAAATTCAAAACGTGGACCAAATTGGAAAAAAGTTGGTACCCAGTACGAACATTGTCAAACTTTTGAAATATGATGACTTTTACATTTGATATCAAACGTTTTTTTCAAACTTTTTTCAAACCTGAAACTGATGTTTGAGATTCACATTCATTTTCAAATGAGGGTTCATTTGAAAAAAAAAGTTTGAAAAATAATAGTTTCTCAAATTGAGAATAAAGGTTATTCTCAAATTATTATCAAACCCTAAGATGATTTGAGAATAATTTGAAAAATGGTGTTATATAAATTTGTTATCAAACCTTATTTCAAATTTTTTTCAAAAATTAAACAAAATAATTTATATTAAGAAAAAAAAATAATGTTTAAGATATTTTAATGGAATGGCATTGCATTTCAAAGAAATTCGTTATTTCTTTCGGATTTTTATA
Organism: Stomorhina lunata; assembly: GCA_933228675.1. Lineage (NCBI taxonomy): Eukaryota > Metazoa > Arthropoda > Insecta > Diptera > Rhiniidae > Stomorhina > Stomorhina lunata. Next base: position 100,074,494 of record OW121741.1, read on the forward strand.
CCCTTCACCACCATAGGTGGAAAGGGTTAGTATACCAATAGGCTTATAATCACTTTATGAGTCGATTTAGCGATGTACGTCCGTCCGTCTGGCTGGCTGGACCCCCATGTAAACCTTGTAATCAAACTACAGGTCGCAATTCTAATGATAATTTGATGAAATTTGGCACGGATCATTTTTTTGATAATAGGACCATGGCTATTGAAATTGGTCAAAATCAGTCCATTATTTATGGTACCTCCCATAGGTCTCACTTCCCGGAATTAATATATTGGCCACAAATATCAATATTTTTTAATGAAATTTAAAACAGATACTGCTTATATAAACCTAAATCACTGTACCAAATTTTGTTAAAATCGGTCCGCATTTGACCATAGCTCCCATACAAATTCTTCTTTAAAAACGCACTAAATAAGACAAAAAATCACTAAAACGCTCGTAAATCTAAAGATAACGAACATTTTGAGTTTATTTTTTGCATACATAATTTTCGTTGACCCTAGCTCTCATATAAGTCCAAATGACGGAAACAGCTTAAATATATAAGTTTTAAGAAAATGTTTGTATGAAGGCAAAATTTAGCAAATATTTGTCTTTACACAGGAAAAATAACACCTTTGACCTTAGTGGTGAAGGGTATCGTATGGTCGGCTTGACCCACTATAGCGCTTTCTTACTTGTTAAAAATATTTCAGTTTCCTGAGTATGATTGGAAAGCCCATTTGCATTCCATACTGCTATCCTTAAATCTAATTGAAATTTGGCACAGATCATTTTTTTGATAATGGGACCATGGCTATTGAAATTCGTCAAAATCGGTCCATTATTTATGGTACCTCCCGTATGTCCCACTTCCCGGAATTGATATATTTGCCACAAATATCAATATTTTTTCATGAAATTTATATCAAATACTGTTTATGGAAACTAAAATCACTGTACCAAATTTTGTTAAAATCGGTCCGCATTTGACCATAGCTCCCATACAAACTCTTCTTTAAAAACGCACTAAATAAGACAAAAAAATCACTAAAACGCTCGTAAATCTAAAGATAACGAACATTTTGAGTTTATTTTTTGCATACATAATTTTCGTAACAACTGTAATCAATTTGCCAAATTTCGAGATAATCGGTCCACATTTGACCCTAGCTCTCATATAAGTCCAAATGACGGAAACAGCTTAAATATATAAGTTTTAAGAAAATGTTTGTATGAAGGCAAAATTTAGCAAATATTTGTCTTTATACAGAAAAAGTAACACTTTTAACTTTAGTGGTGAAGGGTATCGTATGGTCGTGCTAGACCGACTATAGCGCTTTCTTACTTGTTTAAAATTGATCCATATTTGACCATAAAGCCTTAAAAAATGTCAAGATTAAAAATGCAATAATATTCATATGCATAAGTAAATTTTCTGTGTTTCTTAAAATCTTTTTTACCTATTATTAAAAAAATTATATTTTAAGCAAAAGAATTCAAATATGATGCATCGTTTTCAAAAACAAAATTAACAAACTCAAAAATATCAAAAATACAACGCCATTTTATTTATGTTCCACATGTAGATGATATCCACATTTGCAAAACCTTTGAGAATGAGGTTTGATAATGATTTGAGAATAAAGCCATTTCTCAATTTGAAAATAAAGTCCCCTTTTTGTTGAGAACGTTTGACCTTTGAAAAAAGATTTATTTTCAAATCATCCTCAATTTGAGAATAAACCTTTTTTCTTACTGGGTAGTTGCTTGATCCTGAATTAAATGCCGTGTTAAGATAATACTAGTATTCTCGATGAGTCCCTTTCCGAAGTAAAATTGAGTCGATGTTTAAAAAGTATTCAATGATCATAGTTTGCGTATGTATGACTCTGTAGTTCTGTTAAACGTGAAAGGTTCCACAACAAATCTACTAGTATGGGTCTGAGACACTGCGTCTAACCCATGTGTACATCTGTTACTGCTTGTAAAGATGTTTTTCATGTATCTAAACCCAAATTTCTTAATACTTTGAACCATTTGTATTTCTTATAATTTTCTCCTATATCATTCAACGCTAAAGTCGAACCACTTTTTTCTCGATGTTAACATATAAATAATGTCTCCTATTATTAAACAATATTATCCAATTAAGAAAAACTTTTCAATAACACTCAAATTAATTTTGTTCAAGTGATGACTATTCTTGTACTCGTAGTAGTCTCCACTATTTTCTAGTTTCAATTCAATTCATTTCACTTCAATTTTATTTTATTTACAACTTGTCATATATTTTCAAATAATTTTTCATGTCCAAGTGGAAAAAATTACAGCAAAACTGTCAAACATTCGTGTTCTATGACAACCACTTGAATATAATTTTATTTCAGTTTCTTTTCTTACAGTAATTTTCTTCTTTTTCCACATTTTACAAATGACAACTGACAAATATTTAAATTTTTTGACATCCGTAACGAACAAACAAAAAAACAAAAGCCACCAAATTGTTGTAACAAATTAGTTATAGTTGACTTTAAAAACGCACACAAAAAAAATGTATTCCCAGACTCATTTTATCGAAATAGTGAAAGTATAATTTTCGGTTAAGGGATTTTGTAACGCTTCAATTTTTGAAAAAAAAAAACACAATTTTTCTATTTTCATTTAAAGAAATTAATGTGTAGAAAAAAAAAACTAATTGGTTTTTAATGACCATTTTTTTATAGGTAATTTATTTAATAGTTTCGGTATAAGAAAGAAATAAAATCGTTAAATATCATCAAACAATAAAATTAAATATTAATTGGTTGATGTTACAGCGAAAAACGCAGCATTTAGTAAAATGGCTTAAAATGACCAGAACTACTCAATATTTCAAATCCTTAAAATTTAATTTATATGATAAATAACAAAAAATGCCATAAAATAATACAACTCTTTAAAATATTTAAAAAGCTGTAAAACAAAAATTAATAAATAAAATATAAATATTTTAAATGAATTCTATTAACCCTTTCAGAACCAACAGAATTCTATAAATTCCTTCTTATAAATATAAGAAATTTTTAAAAAATTTCCTATAAAAATAAGAAATTTTTGAAAAATTTCCTATAAAAATAGGAAATTTTTGAAAAATTTCCTATAAAAATAGGAAATTTTTGAAAAATTTCCTATAAAAATAGGAAATTTTTGAACAATTTCCTATAAAAATAAGAAATTTTTGAAAAATTTCCTATAAAAATAGGAAATTTTTGAACAATTTCCTATAAAAATAAGAAATTTTTGAAAAATTTCCTATAAAAATAAGAAATTTTTGAAAAATTTCCTATAAAAATAAGAAATTTTTGAAAAATTTCCTATAAAAATAAGACATTTTTGAAAAATTTCCTATCAAAATAAGAAATTTTTGAAAAATTTCCTATAAAAAAAAAAAATTTCCTATAAAAATAAGAAATTTTTGAAAAATTTCCTATAAAAATAAGAAATTTTTTAAAAATTTCCAATAAAAATAAGAAATTTTTGAAAATTTTGGTATAAAAATTATAAATTTTTAAAAAATATCCTATCAAAATAAGAAATTTTTGAAAAATTTCCTATAATAATAAGAAATTTTTGAAAAATTTCTTATAAAAATAAGAAATTTTTGAAAAATTTCCTATAAAAATAAGAAATTTTTGAAAAATTTGCTATAAAAATAAGAAATTTTTGAAAAATTTCCTATAAAAATAAGAATTTTTTGAAAAATTTCCTATAAAAATAAGAAATTTTTGAAATATTTCCTATACAAATAAGAAATTTTTGAAAAATTTCCTATAAAAATAAGAAATTTTTGAAAAATTTCCTATAAAAATAAGAAATTTTTGAAAAATTTCCTATAAAAATAAGAAATTTTTGAAAAATTTCCTATAAAAATAAGAAATTTTTGAAAAATTTCCTATAAAAATAAGAAATTTTTGAAAAATTTCCTATAAAAATAAGAAATTTTTGAAAAATTTCCTATAAAAATAAGAAATTTTTGAAAAATTTCCTATAAAAATAAGAAATTTTTGAAAAATTTCCTATAAAAGTAAGAAATTTTTGAAAAATTTCCTATAAAAATAAGAAATTTTTGAAAAATTTCCTATAAAAATAAGAAATTTTTGAAAAATTTCCCATAAAAATAAGAAATTTTTGAAAAATTTCCCATAAAAATAAGAAATTTTTGAAAAATTTCCTATAAAAATAAGAAATTTTTGAAAAATTTCCTATAAAAATAAGAAATTTTTGAAAAATTTCCTATAAAAATAAGAAATTTTTGAAAAAATTCCTATAAAAATAAGAAATTTTTGAAAAATTTCCTATAAAAATAAGAAATTTTTGAAAAATTTCCTATAAAAATAAGAAATTTTTAAAAAATTTCCTATAAAAAGAAGAAATTTTTGAAAAATTTCCTATAAAAAGAAGAAATTTTTGAAAAATTTCCTATAAAAAGAAGAAATTTTTGAAAAATTTCCTATAAAAAGAAGAAATTTTTGAAAAATTTCCTATAAAAAGAAGAAATTTTTGAAAAATTTCCTATAAAAAGAAGAAATTTTTGAAAAATTTCCTATAAAAAGAAGAAATTTTTGAAAAATTTCCTATAAAAATAAGAAATTTTTGAAAAATTTCCTATAAAAATAAGAAATTTTTGAAAAATTTCCTATAAAAATAAGAAATTTTTGAAAAATTTCCTATAAAATTAAGAAATTTTTGAAAAATTTAATATAAAAATAAGAAATTTTTGAAAAATTTCCTATAAAAATAAGAAATTTTTGAAAAATTTCCTATAAAAATAAGAAATTTTTGAAAATTTTCCTATAAAAATAAGAAATTTTTGAGAAATTTCCTATAAAAATAAGAAATTTTTGAAAAATTTCCTATAAAAATAAGAAATTTTTGAAAATTTTCCTATAAAAATAAGAAATTTTTGAAAAATTTCCTATAAAAATAAGAAATTTTTGAAAATTTTCCTATAAAAATAAGAAATTTTTGAAAAATTTCCTATAAAAATAAGAAATTTTTGAAAAATTTCCTATAAAAATAAAAAATTTTTGAAAAATTTCCTATAAAAATTAGAAATTTTTGAAAATTTTCCTATAAAAATAAGAAATTTTTGAAAAATTTCCTATAAAAATAAGAAATTTTTGAAAAATTTCCTATCAAAATAAGAAATTTTTGAAAAATTTCCTATAAAAATAGAAATTGTTGAAAAATGTCCAATAAAAATATTAATTTTTTTTTTAATTTTCTAAAATAAAAACGGGCTTTAAGGGTTTAAATGATACTTTTAATAGTCTTTAATTTTTTGATATTTTGTTTAATTAAGCATAAAATGTAAAATTATTTAAAGGGGAGGGCGTTAATAATATGTAATAAAATAAGAAATTATAGTTATATCTTTCTTTAGGCTTTAAAATTAATTCTGTGAAATTTTATTTCCATCACAAAAAATAAAGACATTGACTTTATTTACCATGAATTTATATAAAAGTAAAATATTTAATGGGAATTTTAATACATATCTGAAAAAAAGTGATGAACAACTTTAGCAAAAATAATATAAATAGTTAATAAATTCATAAATTTATAATTACACTAGTCAACAGCCCCTAAGGACAAAATATATAGCCACCGACTTGTCAATTATAAGTGGATTAATAACAACATTTTTACAGAGATTTATCAAAAATTTCTTACATTTTAGGAAATTTATCAACAATTTCTTATTTTTTATAGGAAATTTTTCAAAATTTCTTATTAATCTAGGAAATTTTTTTTAAATTTAGTTTTTTTATATAAAAAATTTCTTATTTTAATAGGAATTATATTTATAGGAAATTTTTCAAAAATTTCTTATTTTTTATACTAAATTTTTCAACAATTTCTTATTTTTATAGGAAAATTTTCAAAATTTTTTTATTTTTATAGGAAATTTTTCAAAAATTTCTTATTTTATAGGAAATTTTTCAAAAACTTCTAATTTTTATAGGAAATTTTTCAAAAATTTCTTATTTTTATAGGAAATTTTTCAAAAATTTCTTATTTTTATAAAAAATTTTTCAAAAATTTCTTATTATCATAGGAAATTTTTCAAAAATTTCTTATTTTTAAAGAAAATTTTTTAAAAATTTTTTATTTTTATAGGAAATTTTTTAAAAATTTCTTATTTTTTAGGAAATTTTTAAAAAATTTATTATTTTTATAGGAAATTTTTCAAAAATTTCTTATTTTTATAGGAAATTTTTTAAAAATTTCTTATTTTTATAGGAAATTTTTTAAAAATTTCTTATTTTTATAGGAAATATTTTAAAAATTTCTTATTTTTAAAGGAAATTTTTTAAAAATTTCTTATTTTTATTGGAAATTTTTAAAAAATTTCTTATTTTTATAGGAAATTTTTCAAAAGTTTCTTATTTTTATAGGAAATTCTTTCTTATTTTTTAAGAAAATTTTTCAAAAATTTCTTATTTTTATAGCAATTTTTTTAAAAATGTGTTATATTTGAACATTTTTCAAAAATTTCTTATTTTTATAGGAAATTTTTCAAAAATTTTTTATTTTTATAGGAAATTTTTCAAAATCTTCTTATTTTTATAGGAAATTTTTCAAAAATTTCTTATTTTTATAAAAAAAAAAAAAATCAAAAATTTCTTATTTTTATAGGAAATTTTTCAAAAAATTCTTATTTTTATAGAAATTTTTCAAAAATTTCTTATTTTTATAGGAAATTTTTCAAAAATTTATTATTTGTATAGGAAAGTTTTCAAAAATTACTTGTTTTATAGGAAATTTTTCAAAAAATTCTTATTTTTCTAGGAAATTTTTTAAAAATTTCTTATTTTTGTAGAAAATTTTTCAAAAATTTCTTATTTTTATGGGAAATTTTTCAAAAATTTCTTATTTTTATAGGAAGTTTTTCAGAAATTTCTTATTTTTATAGGAAATTTTTCAAAAATATTTTATTTTTATAGGAAATTTTTCAAAAATTTTTTATTTTTATAGGAAATTTTTCAAAAATTTCTTAAGTTTATAGGAAATTTTTAAAAAATTTCTTATTTTTATAGGAAATTTTTTCAAAAATTTATTATTTTTATAGGAAATTTGACAAAAATTTCTTAGTTTTATATGAAATTTTTCAAAAATTTCTTATTTTTATAGGAAATTTTTCAAAAGTTTCTTATTTTTATAGGAAGTTTTTCAAAAGTTTCTTATTTTTATAGGAAATTCTTTCTTATTTTTTAAGAAAATTTTTCAAAAATTTCTTATTTTTATAGCATTTTTTTTTTAAATGTCTTATTTTTGAACATTTTTCAAAAATTTCTTATTTTTATAGGAAATTTTTCAAAAATTTTTTATTTTTATAAGAAATTTTTGAAAAACTTCTTATTTTTATAGGTAATTTTTCAAAAACTTCTTATTTTTATAGGAAATTTTTCAAAAATTTCTTATTTTTATAAAAAAAATTTCAAAAATTTCTTATTTTTATAGGAAATTTTTCAAAAAATTCTTATTTTTATAGAAATTTTTCAAAAATTTCTTATTTTTATAGGAAATTTTTTAAAAATTTCTTATTTTTGTAGAAAATTTTTCAAAAATTTCTTATTTTTATAAGAAATTTTTCAAAAATTTCTTATTTTTATAGGAAGTTTTTCAAAAATTTCTTATTTTTATAGGAAATTTTTTAAAATTTTTTTATTTTTACAGGAAATTTTTCAAAAATTTTTTATTTTTATAGGAAATTTTTCAAAAATTTCTTAAGTTTATAGGAAATTTTTAAAAAATTTCTTATTTTTATAGGAAATTTTTTCAAAAATTTGTTATTTTTATAGGAAATTTGACAAAAATTTCTTAGTTTTATATGAAATTTTTCAAAAATTTCTTATTTTTATAAAAAAAAATATCAAAAATTTCTTATTTTAATAGGAATTGAGAAATTTTTGAATTTTAATTTTGACCTTCAGTCCTTGAATGTTTTATATTTTTATCTTATTTCTGGTAAATTAATCATCGACATTTTAAATTAGTTTTTCTGTCATTTTATTTCTTTTCTGAAAGTCCAGTACCTGATTTGACTTTAATTTGTTAAAATAAGTACTTTTTTATGTATGATTTAAATACATATGTATATCCATTCATTATGCCAGAAGGAAAAAATTACAATGACAGCAAGGACATGGAATTTGTGATACGTAAATCCTCGTTAAAATAATATCAAACAAAAAAACTAAAGCAGTTTTTTATTTGTTGCTGCTTCTGCAATTCGTTTCGTTGGTTTTTTATTGTTTTTGCTACAATTTGTTATTACTTTTGGGCTACTAAAATATTTTTTCATGTCAATTTCATTTCACGTTTTCGTCCTTAATACAAATATAAGTTTACAACATAAATAGCAACAAAAATAAATGTAGGAAAAATAGCAACAAAAAATCAAATGAAAATGAGTATAAAAGAAGTAAGAGGAAAACAACCGGAAATGACAAAATAAAATGCAAATGTATGTGTGTGTGTGCCATTATAGCTTGTATGTGTTATCGCATTCAAACAAGTATCCTGGTATCCTTGTGACTTTATTTAATTTTTATATGAATGTAAATACATTTTATTTTTTCCTGCTGTAAAAGTGTAATAATCTACATTTCACTAAATATATTTACCCAGTGTCATGTTCATTTAACATTTTTTTCTACATTTTATTTGAAATCTCATTTTTTATATCAATTTTTTTACATTTTATTTATATATTTTTTTAAATCAATAACAAATGGTTTGTAGTTAATGCATGATTTGTTTTTATTTGAATTTTCAATTTAACAAGTTGTTAGTTTTTTCTCTCCATTTTATTTTATTATATTTTATAAACTCAAAGTAAAATTTTCTGTGTATTTTAATATACGAGAATATTTTATTTGATTTTCCCTCATTTTTATGGCTCTATTTTATATTTGAATAATAAAAAAACAAGAAAAGAAAAAGGTCAGATCCCGGCAGGTCCAATATGAGACCATAAACTTAATAATGCAATAACTCTTCCCCATAAAAATAAGAATTTTTGAAAAATTTCCTATAAAAATAAGAAATATTTGAAAAATTCCCTATAAAAATATGAAATTTTTGAAAAATTTGCTACAAAAATAACAAATTTTGGAAAAATTCCTATCAAAATAAGAAATTTTTAAAAAATTAAAAAAAAAAAAAAGAAATTTTTGAAAAATTTCCTACAAAAATAAGAAATTTTTGAAAAATTTCTTATAAAAATACGAAATTTATAAAAAATTTCCTATAAAAATAAAATTTTTTTGGATAATTTGCTATAAAAATAAGAAATTAAAAAAAATTCCTATAAAAATAAGAAATTTTTAAAAAATTATAAAAATAAGAAATTTTTAAAAATTACTTAAAAAACAAAGAAATTTTAACATTTTTTTTTATAAAAATAAGAGTTTTTTAATACATTTTTTATAAAAAAAAAGAAATATTTGAAAAATTTCAAAAATAAGAAATTTTTGAAAAATATCCTATAAAAATAAGAAATTTTAAAAAAATTTCCCACAAAAATATGAAATTTTTGAAAAATTTCCTATAAAAATAAGAAATTTTTGAAAAATTTCCTACAAAAATGAGAATTTTTTGAAAAATTTCCTACAAAACTAAGAAATTTTTGAAAAATTTCCTACAAAAATAAGAAACTTTTGAAAAATATCCTACACAAAATGGGAAATTTTTGAAAATTTTCCTATAAAAATAAGAAATTTTTGAAAATTTTCCTATAAAAATAAGAAATTTTTAAAAAATTTCCTATAAAAATAAGAAATTTTTGAAAAATTTCCTACAAAAATAAGAAATTTTTGAAAAATTTCCTACAAAAATAAGAAACTTTTGAAAAATTTCCTACACAAAATGGGAAATTTTTGAAAATTTTCCTATAAAAATAAGAAATTTTTTAAAAATTTCCTGTAAAAATAAGAAATTTTTTAAAAATTTCCTGTAAAAATAAGAAATTTTTGAAAAATTTCCTAAAAAAATAAGAAATTTTAAAAAATTTCCTATCAAAATAAGAAATTTTTGAAAAATTTTCTATAAAAATAAGAAATATTTAAAAAATTTCTTACAAAAATAAGACATTTTTAAAAAATTTCCGATAAAAATAAAAAAAATTTGAAAAATTTCCTATAAAAATAAAAAAAAAATGAAAAATTTTTTATAAAAATAAGAAATTTTTTAAAAATTTCCTATAAAAAAAAAGAAATTTTTAAAAATTTCCTATAAAAATAAAAAAAAATTTAAAAATTTTCTATAAAAATAAAAGATTTTTAAAAAATTTCTTAAACAAAATAAGAAATTTTTGAAACATTTCTTAAAAAAAATAAAAAATTTTTTACAAGGAATAATAAATTTTTTTAAAATTTTCTTTAAAAATAAGACATTTTTTAAAAATTTCTTGTAAAAATAAGAAAATTTTAAAAAATTTCCTTTAAAAATAAGACATTTTTTTATATATAAAAAAAATTTTGAAAAATTTTCTTAAAAAAAATCAGAAATTTTTTGAAAAAATTATATTAAAAGAAGTAATTTTTAAAAAAATCTTATAAAATAAGTCATTTTTTAAAGTTTTTCTATAAAAATAAGAAATTTTTGAAAAATTTCCTAAAAAAACAAGAAATTTTTGAAAAATTTTTCTATAAAAATATGAAATTTATAAAAAACTTCCTATAAAAATAAGAAGTTTTTAAAAAATTTCCTATAAAAATAAGAAATTTTTAAAATAAATTCCTATAAAAATAAGAAATTTTTAAAATAAATTCCTATAAAAATAAGAAATTTTTAAAAAATTTCCTATAAAAAATAAGAAATTTTTTAAAAATTTCCTATAAAAATAAGAAATTTTTGAAAATTTTCTACACTTTTATTTAAAACAATTTTCTAAAATTTGAACAATTTTCAACAAATAATTTTGTGAATTTAAATTTTGAATACACAATTAGTTGCGTGTGCCAATTCATTTCAATAAATTTGATATTTAGTTAAACATTGAAATACTTTTCATTATTTAAATGTGAGAATAATATAATACAGTAATCACTCGATTTACATAATTTATCTTGGTTTATAAAAGCAAGCTTTTCTGAAACAATAATAATTTATTTTCAACTTTATGGCCAAAGAAGAATCTTGTCCCTGCGAAGTTCTATAAATTGTTAAGCCTATCGAGGTCTTACTGTACTTCCATACAACATAATCAGTTGCATATAAATGCATATTAGCTCATTTCGATTTGTGCATTTATTATTTAACCTAATTTTTATGGATGATTATTACCGCGGGGTTATACAAATAAAAAATCTACAATAGCAACAAACGAATGAAAATAAACATCCATTCAAATTTTTTTCTGTTTTAAATAAATATGAATTATAATTTTAAAACTATAAACTCTAATGTCAAAAAATCTGATTTAAATTAATTTATGCCACCTTCTAGTCCATTATTTTGCAAACAATTTTTTAACAATTTTAACAAATGTGTCATATTTTAGGAGAATGTAAGCTTATCTCCCTGTAACATATGTCATTTTAGTGAATATGATAAATTAAGTTTTTATCTTTGATATCATGAAAACTCGGCAAATTTATTAACAAAAATATTATTATTATTTAAATTTTTATTGAAAACGAAAACAAAATTTCTTATTTTATAAGAAATTTTTCAAAGTTTTCTTAGTTTTGAAATTTTTCAAATATATTTCTAATTTTTATAGGATATTTTTCAAAAATGTCCTATTTTTATAGGAAATTTTTCAAAAATTTTCTATTTTTATAGGAAATTTTTTAAAAATTTCCTATTTTTATAGGAAATTTTTCAAAAATTTCCTATTTTTATAGGAAATTTTTCAAAAATTTCCTATTTTTATAGGAAATTTTTCAAAAATTTCCTATTTTTATAGGAAATTTTTCAAAAATTTCCTATTTTTATAGGAAATTTTTCAAAAATTTCCTATTTTTATAGGAAATTTTTCAAAAATTTCCTATTTTTATAGGAAATTTTTCAAAAATTTCCTGTTTTTATAGGAATTTTTTCAAAAATGTCCTATTTTTATAGGAAATTTTTCAAAAATTTCCTATTTTTATAGGAAATTTTTCAAAAATTTCCTATTTTTATAGGAAATTTTTCAAAAATTTCCTATTTTTATAGGAAATTTTTCAAAAATTTCCTATTTTTATAGGAAATTTTTCAAAAATTTCCTTTTTTTATAGGAAATTTTTCAAAAATTTCCTATTTTTATAGGAAATTTTTCAAAAATTTCCTATTTTTATAGGAAATTTTTCAAAAATTTCCTATTTTTATAGGAAATTTTTCAAAAATTTCCTATTTTTATAGGAAATTTTTCAAAAATTTCCTATTTTTATAGGAAATTTTTCAAAAATTTCCTATTTTTATAGGAAATTTTTCAAAAATTTCCTATTTTTATAGGAAATTTTTCAAAAATTTCCTATTTTTATAGGAAATTTTTCAAAAATTTCTTATTTTTATAGGAAATTTTTCAAAAATTTCCTATTTTTATAGGATATTTTTTAAAAATTTCCTATTTTTATAGGAAATTTTTCAAAAATTTCCTATTTTTATAGGAAATTTTTCAAAAATTTCCTATTTTTATAGGAAATTTTTCAAAAATTTCCTATTTTTATAGGAAATATTTCAAAAATTTCCTATTTTTATAGGAAATTTTTCAAAAATTTCCTATTTTTATAGGAAATTTTTCAAAAATTTCCTATTTTTATAGGAAATTTTTCAAAAATTTCCTATTTTTATAGGAAATTTTTCAAAAATTTCCTATTTTTATAGGAAATTTTTCAAAAATTTCCTATTTTTATAGGAAATTTTTCAAAAATTTCCTATTTTTATAGGAAATTTTTCAAAAATTTCCTATTTTTATAGGAAATTTTTCAAAAATTTCCTATTTTTATAGGAAATTTTTCAAAAATTTCCTATTGTTCACGCACGTACTGTTCTTAATATTTTGTTACCATTTATATTATCGTTATTTGTCTTTTTATTATTATAATTATTATTAAAATCATTATTATTATCATCATTATCATGAACTTGTAATAACTTAACATACTGTCCATTTATAAGTAGAAAGCACTGTGCTCTCAATTTAAGCTCTACTTAACGAAGGTCTCTCTTGTTAGTAGAGTAATATGTACCGTTATATATCATTTTTACTTTGTTAATTTGGTAATTTGTAATTGATTTTTAAAACCAGTTCTAGTGCTAAATCGATTATTGCAAGAAGAGGTACGCAGCATCCCCGAGAAAAAACTTACAATAAAATATTTTGAAGTAAATTAAATTTAACATTTTGTGTTTTCTTTCCAATCCAACGAAACTTTCTGATCAATATAAAACCACTCCCGAGGTTCCAAGCGTGAACATTGTGTGATCCTTCAAAGCCGGATATATTGATAGGAAAGAATTAAAGTTATTGTTGTCTTCAAGAAGCCTGAAAAAACCCATTGGAAAATCTTGCCAAAACTTGAGGAAGAACCCATAACTATTGGACTCAATAAAACCAATTGGATTTGGATTAGTGTTTAAAATTTAAAAAAAAGCAAGTAGAAAATAGCAATTATAAAACGTGAGTAAAAATGAAATTATAAAGTGGTACAAAAAAAATCTATGTACATTAGCTCTCGCGTATATACTTTTGAAATCGCGTTAAGTACATACATATTAAAGAGCCGTTAGTTCGTTTTTCGCCTCTGAAATATCCCTCAGTATTAACACATAAAGTCCACATGTTGCTGAAGCTGTTTTCAGAAACATTTTTTTGTATATTGGTAAAGCATGACTGAATCTTGTTGCCAAAAAATGTTGACCAAATAAATGTTTAAGATAAATGTCTATTGGTTAAAAAAGTCTGGGAACATTATTATACTAGAATTTTTGAAACATTTTAGAAACAAATTCTCTCTCGTCAAATTTCGCAACATTTTTGGAATTTTACAAAACTTTCCAGTTTTAAGAATTCTTAACAAATAAAATTACTTACAATTTAGTAAAATATACTCAATTTTTTATACTAAAACTAAATAAAACTTGCACTCTAAAATAAATAAAATTTTATTCAAAATAAATACATTTTTTCAAACTAATGTAGACAAGTAATTGTTCTACTGTTAAGATTTAAACTATATACAACACTTAAGAATAATCAATAAATAATAACAAATTTGTGTGCTCATAAAAAATTACGGCTCTCAACGGGATAACCATTTTTTGTGTTTTTTATAAAAATATTTTTTCATAAATCATTCTGCTGCTCTCTTGAATCGAATCGTTTTTTTTATTATACTTTTAAAGATACTTTTTATGGTATCGGATATTGCTGCGACTGCGCTGCTGGTCTTTTTTCAACACCCTCTTACATTCCTTAAAAACTTTTTATCGATGGTGAATAAAAATTCATCCTCTCATTGCTTATGAGAAAGAAAAAAAACCTTATACTCTTGGTGGTGGAATCTTTGTGTGATGGAAGTTTAGGACCAATTATCTCTTCTAATTGTCGATGCTTAAACTCTCTTTATGTTAGTTTGTGCGAATAACTATTTTAACATCTCTTAATCCCTTCAGTTTACCGAGCGTAAACTTGTTTTTTTTGGCGTTAATTTTTTGAATAACTCATACGGTCTCTCTCCCTCCCTCTCTTTTCTTGTCTCTTTATAAAGGTAAAGTTTCTTAACGTTTCTCTTAAAATTTAACCCGTTGTGTGCTTATGCGCTGTCATAAATTTTTATAAGATCAATAGGTTCGCTTCTCCGTGAGTTTTTTTTTTTCCAACATTTTTCTATTTTTTTTTCTTCTCAATAACCCTGTACCCAAAGATGTCGGAGCTGGATAAGTTTATAAGAGCGTCGGATCGTGTTGTAGAATTCCACGCTTATTTTTCAAGTCTTCCCCAAGATGATCATACAATACACAGCCTAGAGATACAAAAGGATGAAGTTGTTCACCTTTGGGCTTCATTGCGAACCATCTATGACAATCTTTTGGCAAAGATAGGGACACTAGAGGAGGAAGTCAACATCGAGACTGTTAGAAATAAGTTTTATGTGGCATATAGCGCTCACCTTAAGTGCCTTTCTAAGGCTAACGAGCTTTTAGACACCATCAAGGTTCATCCCGCTCACAATAACGATGTTGTTGTACCGGTAATGTCCCGTATTAATTTACCCCCTTGTGATATGGACAATTTTAATGGCGACTATAGTTTATGGCCTACATTTAGGGATCAATTTTCAGCCTTATATGGTGGACAAGATCATATACCCCCGGTTGAAAAATTGTGTCATCTACTGAAGAAGACTAAAGGTGAAGCTTATGAAATCGTTCGATCTTGCCCATTCACTAATGCCGGTTTCCAAATGGCATGGAAATGTTTGATGGATCGTTATGAGAACAAGCGTGTTCTCATAAACGCTCAATTGAAGACTCTTTTCGGCCTCTCGCGTATCATCAAGGAATCCGGCCCCAGTATTAAGACACTTCAACGAACAATTAACAATTGTGTCACCAACTTGTCTCTTCTCGATATCGATACTCACAACTGGGACGTAATTTTTGTGTATATGTGCTCAACATGTTTACCCGATGTCACTCTTAATTTGTGGGAGCAGTCTATCAGAAACAACAGTGAACTGCCAACGTGGAAAGATATGGATGACTTTTTGACCTGTCGATTTCATACCTTGGAATCTGTAAGTGATATTCGGTCCTCCAATACTGCACAAAATTCTTTTAGGAAACCACAGGCAACAAAACCCGAAAACTTCCAAAATACCAGAAATGTGAGCTCTTTTCATACCAATATATCACCAAATAAAACAAAGTGCCTAGTGTGCCAGGATGTTCACCCATTGCGTTTATGCCCTACATTTTTGCGCATGTCGGTTGAAGAAAGATTTGCAACGGTTAAAGCACAAAACCGTTGTACGAACTGCCTAGCTACCTCCCATGAATTAAAGAAATGTAAAAGTCAGTACGTTTGCTCTCTCTGCAAACAAAAACATCATTCTCTTTTACATCGTGCAAATTCTCTCGGTTCGAATCAAGGCTCTCAGAAGTCATGCGTTTCTAGTAACAACCCTTATTTGCCTAACTCGACGCCACCTAATAATATAAACTCAATAGCTCATGATCAACCATCTTCTTCTGCCGAAGCAGCAAGAATTCGTCAATCCTTCTCAACCCATTTACAGTCCACTCAACCAAACTTATGACTTCTTGGAACTGCTTTGGTAACCATTTGTGTAGGAGATGTTAGTTATACCTTTAGAGCACTTATCGATCCAGCATCAGAAGCATCTTTTATATCTCGATCCATACAAAGAAAATTGTCCTTACCCTTCAGAGTTTCCCTAACTTCCATCGCTGGTCTTAGTGAATCAGTTACTGCCACGTCGACTCAGGTTTGTACTATCCAAATTAGATCACCTCAAGAACCATTATTCTCTGTTGATGTTGAAGTTTATGTCATAAGAAAACTCACTGGGCAGTTGCCAAATCCCCCTACTTCGGACTTTTCAGGTTTGCATCTGGCTGACAACACTCATGGATCATCTTCTCAAGTAGATCTCTTACTTGGATGTGATGTGTATCCTAAAATTATTCGTGAGGGCGTACGATGGAATGAGAACCAGTCTTTAGTTGCGCAAAATAGTGTTTTTGGTTGGATTGTTACTGGTCATGTCACTTCCCCTTCCATAAAATCCCCTATTGTCTCTTTGTTCAATAAAGTTGATATGGATCATTTGCTAAGTCGTTTTTGGGAAATCGAAGAAATCCCTCGTGTTAGACAGATCTCGGATGACGACAAATTTTGCGAAGATCTTTATACAAAAACAACGTATCGCAATGAAGAAGGTCGGTTTGTTGTTTCTCTCCCATTTATTCGGACATTTCCTTATCAAAGGTCAATTGCACAGTCTCGAAATATTGCCCTATCTCAATTTATTCGGAACGAAACACGTCTATCCAAGAATCTCGAGTCTAAATGCCAATACGACAACGTAATACTGGAATACCTTACTCTTAAACACATGAAATTAGTAACCCCCGACTTTTCCAGCAAACCCCGATCTTATTATCTACCTCATCACGCTGTAATAAAGCCTGATAGCACGACAACAAAGCTACGAGTTGTGTTTAACGCATCTTCTCCAACATCTAATGGCATTAGTCTCAATGATGTTCTTTACCCCGGTCCAGTGTTGCAAGCCGATTTACCCACTCTCATTCTAAGATGGCGGCTCTTCAAATTCGTTTATAATGCGGACATCGAAAAAATGTATCGCCAAATACTTGTCAACCCCGATCACACCCCTTTTCAGCGGATTCTGTTCCGTACTTCACCCCAAGACGAAGTTTGTGACTTCGAATTAAACACAGTTACATTTGGTGTAAATTGTGCCCCTTATTTGGCGATCAGAACACTATTGGAATTAGCCAATCAGTGCGAGAAAAATAATCCCAATGTCTCAAACATTATTAGAAGCTACATGTACGTAGACGACGTACTTTTTGGAGCTCATGATATTAAAGAAGCTATTAAATCACGGAATGATCTCGTTGCTGTCCTAAACTCTGCTGGATTTATTTTACGAAAGTGGACAGCTAACAACTCTGCCATTTTAAACGATATTCCTCCCGAGCATTTACTCGATGCTGAGTTTTTAAATCTCTCTGACTCATGCACTTCAAAACCCCTAGGTTTAAAATGGAACGCTGGTCGTGATGTCTTCTATTTTACCCCCATTAAACCCCCTAACACATATAACTTTACTAAACGGGCAGTTCTATCTGAGATAGCAAAGTTATTTGATCCCGCTGGATGGTTAGCTCCAAAGTTGATTGTAGCTAAAATCTTAATGCAACAGATTTGGAAAGATGGCACTGAATGGGATGAGATGATTAAACCCTCGACTTTTAAACAATGGACTGATTTTCTCGAAGATTATCCTAATATTGACAGAATTAAAATCCCACGGTATCTTAATTATAACCCAAGCTACTCCGTAGAAATACATGGCTTTTGTGACGCTTCGGAAAAGGCCTACGCTGCAGTTCTTTATATTCGCTGTGAGTCCCCAGATGGGCAGATTTTTACATCTCTGTTGTCTTCGAAAACAAAAGTCGCCCCTTTAAAATTCATTACTTTACCCCGAAAAGAGCTTTGTGGAGCAGAGCTTTTAGCTAGAATGTTTAAGCATTTCACATCCCATTTTCCCCTGTCGGATTATCGCGTATATATGTGGACCGATTCAACTATAGTGTTAGCATGGCTCCAGAAACCCCCGTACCATTGGAACACTTTTATCGCTAACCGTACTGCATCCATTTTAGACAAAGTGGGCGCTAACGTGTGGTCCCATGTTGTTTCTAAGGATAATCCCGCAGATGTAGCATCGCGTGGTTCCACGGCCAGTGATCTCGCCCATGATGAATTATGGTGGCATGGTCCCTATTGGCTTAAACTTCCTCCTGAATCTTGGCCTGTAAGTCATAGCAGTTTTGAGACTAACGAGGAGGTAAAACCCGTTCGTACTCATGTGACCAAAATCTCTCAAATTGATATTTTAGAGCGTTTCTCAGATTTGCCTAGGGCTATGAGGGTATTATGTTATGTTTTTCGCTTTTACCACCATATCCATCCTGATCACAAGCAGACTTTTAGTTTTGAATCAACTTTGCTTCAGCAAACCGAAATAAGATTTGTCAAAACCCGTCTTACGATATTATGCCAACGTATAAATCTCCCTGAATACGATTTGTTATCTCGTGGATATTTACTACCCCGAAAAAGTCCTTTGCTTCGATTTAACCCATTCATCGACAGTTTTGGGGTGCTTAGGGCCAATGGTAGATTATCTCAATCCCCTATTCTTAGTTACGATGAAAAATTTCCCAAGATTTTACCTTATTCTGGAAGGTTCACCAGACTTTACTTAGAAATGATTCATCGCTATTCTATTCATGGTGCAAATTCCTTGATGACTCGCTTAATGCGATCAGAATTTTGGGTACCTAAGCTGAGGAACTTAGTAAAAACCGTAACCCATAATTGTAAAACGTGTGTTTTATATAGGCACCAACAAAGTCGCCAAATCATGGGTGCCCTTCCAGCTGAAAGATCTACTATATCTCGTCCCTTTTATTGCACGGGAGTCGATTTTGCAGGCCCCTTCGAGATTAAGTCTTATTCCGGTCGTGGGTTTAGATTGGCGAAAGGCTATGTCTTAGTATTTGTTTGTTTCTCAACAAAGGCTATTCACTTAGAAGTTACTAGCGAAATATCGACAAATGCGTTTCTAGCTGCATTTGCCCGTTTTTTCTCCCGTCGTGGCTGTCCCTCTTCACTGTTTTCGGATAATGGTACGGGATTCGTTGGGGCAGCAAACATTTTGTCCAGAGATCAATCTCAATTCTTAATTTCGGTCCGGCAACAATTACTTTCTCAACACTCATTCCAAAATCTTGAATGGCATTTTAATCCCCCTGGTGCTCCCCACATGGGTGGATTGTGGGAAGCAGGTGTAAAAAGTTTTAAATTACACCTAAAAAAGATTACCAACTGCCAAAAATTTACTTTTGAAGAGTTTACCACCATGCTTACTCGTATAGAAGCGTGCCTAAACTCTCGACCTCTTTGTCCAGTAAATGAAAATCCCTCTGAACTTAATGCTTTGACACCTGGCCATTTTTTGATAGGATCTCCCCTCCTAGCTCCTGCGGAACCTAACGCTTCAGATTTGTCCCTAAGTCATGCAAATAGGTGGCAAAAACTTAAGATACTTCACCACCACTTCGCTTTAATCTGGAAAGAGGAATATCTCAAGGAATTACACAAACGAAACAAGTGGCAATATCCTGAACGGAATTTCGCCCCAAATGATTTAGTCGTAATAAAACGTGAAAATTTACCCCCCACTCATTGGCAGCTAGGTAGAATTGAAAAGGTCGTTGCTGGCTCAGATTCAAAAGTAAGAGTAGCACAAATACGTACTTCACGAGGGCTAATCGTTCGACCGATAGTTAAGCTGGTTTTGTTACCTCAAAACCAAACAAATTAATCTTGTATTTTTATTTACCACAGAAAAGATGTCATCACCACCACGAAGACTGAAGACTAACAGGGAATCCGTCCCTTCTCACTCCAACTCGACTCATTCTTCTACCCATTCTACACCTCCAACATCAACCCGCATATACAAAGACTGCCGTTATTGTAACAGGGAACACCCTTTGAGAAAATGCTTTCGCTTTCGAAAACTCGCTGTTCAAGAACGTTTCAAGGTGGTACGGCGTTTAAAATACTGCTTCAATTGCCTCGCTCATTCGCATCTTGTTAAAAATTGCAACAGCAGAGACAGGTGTAAAATGTGCTCAAAGAATCATCACACGTTGTTACACTACAAAAATACCAGGGGTCATTCCACTCAAAAGAGAAACAGCCAGAGACATAAGAACAACAGAAATCGTCAGCAGTCAGAGCGGTCATCGTTTCCACAAGCTACTGAGGTCCAAACCAACCCTTCAGCTATGAATGCCGCCAGTAATTCAGCTGCTCCTACCATCGTTATTAACTTAACGTCAAAAATCTAATTCAATTCTATACATTTTTTAATCCAAAATCTTTTTTTTCTTACCATGAATTATATTATGAATTTGAATCTCATTATTATATATTATTCTTTTTATAATTATGTATTTTATACAGTATGTAATTAATTTTCTATATTATACATAATTTTGAATTATCATCTAACTTCGTTTTTGATTATTTCGTTATTGCAAATACTGCAAGCGGGGCGGAATGTTCACGCACGTACTGTTCTTAATATTTTGTTACCATTTATATTATCGTTATTTGTCTTTTTATTATTATAATTATTATTAAAATCATTATTATTATCATCATTATCATGAACTTGTAATAACTTAACATACTGTCCATTTATAAGTAGAAAGCACTGTGCTCTCAATTTAAGCTCTACTTAACGAAGGTCTCTCTTGTTAGTAGAGTAATATGTACCGTTATATATCATTTTTACTTTGTTAATTTGGTAATTTGTAATTGATTTTTAAAACCAGTTCTAGTGCTAAATCGATTATTGCAAGAAGAGGTACGCAGCATCCCCGAGAAAAAACTTACAATAAAATATTTTGAAGTAAATTAAATTTAACATTTTGTGTTTTCTTTCCAATCCAACGAAACTTTCTGATCAATATAAAACCACTCCCGAGGTTCCAAGCGTGAACACCTATTTTTATAGGAAATTTTTCAAAAATTTCCTATTTTTATAGGAAATTTTTCAAAAATTTCCTATTTTTATAGGAAATTTTTCAAAAATTTCCTATTTTTATAGGAAATTTTTCAAAAATTTCCTATTTTTATAGGAAATTTTTCAAAAATTTCCTATTTTTATAGGAAATTTTTCAAAAATTTCCTATTTTTATAGGAAATTTTTCAAAAATTTCCTATTTTTATAGGAAATTTTTCAAAAATTTCCTATTTTTATAGGAAATTTTTCAAAAATTTCCTATTTTTATAGGAAATTTTTCAAAAATTTTCTATTTTTATAGGAAATTTTTCAAAAATTTCCTATTTTTATAGGAAATTTTTCAAAAATTTCCTATTTTTATAGGAAATTTTTCAAAAATTTCCTATTTTTATAGGAAATTTTTCAAAAATTTCCTATTTTTATAGGAAATTTTTCAAAAATTTCCTATTTTTATAGGAAATTTTTCAAAAATTTCCTATTTTTATAGGAAATTTTTCAAAAATTTCCTATTTTTATAGGAAATTTTTCAAAAATTTCCTATTTTTATAGGAAATTTTTCAAAAATTTCCTATTTTTATAGGAAATTTTTCAAAAATTTCCAATTTTTATAGGAAATTTTTCAAAAATTTCCTATTTTTATAGGAAATTTTTCAAAAATTTCCTATTTTTATAGGAAATTTTTCAAAAATTTCCTATTTTTATAGGAAATTTTTCAAAAATTTCCTATTTTTATAGGAAATTTTTCAAAAATTTTCTATTTTTATAGGAAATTTTTCAAAAATTTCCTATTTTTATAGGAAATTTTTCAAAAATTTTCTATTTTTATAGGAAATTTTTCAAAAATTTCCTATTTTTATAGGAAATTTTTCAAAAATTTCCTATTTTTATAGGAAATTTTTCAAAAATTTCCTATTTTTATAGGAAATTTTTCAAAAATTTCCTATTTTTATAGGAAATTTTTCAAAAATTTCCTATTTTTATAGGAAATTTTTCAAAAATTTCCTATTTTTATAGGAAATTTTTCAAAAATTTCCTATTTTTATAGGAAATTTTTCTTGTTTTGATAGGGATTTTTCAAAAATTTTCTATAAGAATAGCACTTATAGGAAATTTTTCGAAAATTTCTTTTTCCTATAGGAAGTTTTTCGAAAATTTCCTTTTCCTATAGGAAATTTTTCGAAAATTTCCTTTTCTTATAGGAAATTTTTCAAAAATTTCCTTTTCTTATAGAAAATTTTTATTTATATATTTTTTTTTTTTTTGTATAGGAAATTTTTCAAAAATCCTATTTTTACAGGAAATTTTTCAAAAATTTCCTATTTTTACAGGAAATTTTTCAAAAATTTCCTATTTTATAGGTTTATTTTTAATCCCTTTTTTTTTTAAACAAAGTCTTCAAAAATTTCTTATTTTTTTAGGAAATTTTTCAAAAAATTATTATTATTAGAGAAAAATTTTCAAAATTTTCCTATGTTTATAGGAGATTTAAATTTAATAAATTTAAATTTTTCTAGAGATTATTATCCCAGAATTTAAGTATTATAATTTTAATCCTTGTTCATTTTGTTAAATTCAATTATTGATAAATTAATATTTTTCCTCCAACTTTTCTTGAATGACACTTCTTCAGTTATGCATGATTGACTTGACTATTTTGGATACTGTAATAAATCATAAATATTTATTTGCCTACAAATTCGTTATTATCCCTTAAATACTTAAAATATATGATTAGTCTTCCTTGACACATTATATTTGTATCTGTATCTCTATTATTTGCTGCAATAGAATTTAATTTAGACTCTTTTTCCTTAAGCTCTTTAGAGTAATTTTAATCAAAATTTATTTTACTAATCTTTAAAATAATCTTAAAATTTTCAAACATTTTTCAATGTTTTGGGGAAAGTAAATGTTATTCCAAATTTCAAGACTTAATATTATGTATCAAGGATATTATAAATTGAAAAACATATCCTAGAGATAAAGTACAATTAGATACGAGAAAGACAAAAATAATGGAGAATTTATTTTGTTGCTTCGATATTACCCAGCGATTAATTGAAGAAAAGTTTCGTAATAAATTTATATTTTTATACTTTTCTAATTTTATCCTAAAATGTTTGCTGGGTTATTTTGATTTCTTTAAAACTTTATATAAAAAACAATATTATAATACTTACATTCAAGTGTCTTTAGTAAATTCATGACAAGATTCAAATTCTTGTGCATATTTATTTATCAATGTCTCTTTATAGCTCTGTGTCCCCCCATCCTGTCCTGCTGTCCCTCTTGTCATCCCTCCCTCCTGGCTGTCACTTGTATGTGTCTTTTTCAATTGTATTTATTATAGAAAATCTATAAAATTTGACCATAAATCACAGAGCCATAAAAAAATCTAAAATAGAAAATTGAAAACTTGGGAAATTGTGAAAATAATCATTATAATTTATTGTAATAATGTGTGTGTGTGTGTTTGTGTGTGTGTGACTGTGGAAATCTATAAAATTTGAAATCAAAATTAATGAAGAAATTCATAAAAATAAATTAATTTTTCAGCAAATACAACACAATCCATAGACTTCATATAGAAAATATTCATCGACACACTCAACACTAGATTGAATAAATAATTTTGGAATTTTAAATGACAGTAATAAATACTACAGTACCCCATGTCATCACCCATTATTATAGCCACTAGAACCTCTGGCTTCCTCCCTCGTCTCCTCTATATATCTATACATACATATATTCAAACTCGTACCATTTAAAATTGACTTGCATATTTATGACTCTGTTGGCTGTGAGTGTGTGACAACAAATCAATGTAATTAAATGAAGATTCAATTCCTTGAAAGCCAATTATACAAATAAAATAATAAATCAAATTTGAAATAAATGTTGTATCTCAATATGTGCGAATGATTATGTCTATCTTTCAAATCCATTCGAAACTACAGAGATAAATATTATGAGAGGAGACATATTTACACACAAATAATCACTCAAACATAGAATTGTAGGGCATTAAAAAGACCCTACAGTTCCAAAAATTTCCTTACAAATCAAAAATTTTTAAAAAATTTCCTATAAAAAAAGTAAATTTTTGAAAAATTTCCTATAAAAATAGGAAATTTTTAAAAAATTTCCTATAAAAATAGGAAATTTTTGAAAAATTTCTTATAAAAATAGGAAATTTTTGAAAAATTTCCTATAAAAATAGGAAATTTTTGAAAAATTTCCTATAAAAATAGTAAATTTTTGAAAAAAAATCCTTTAGAAATAGTAAATTTTTGAAAAATTTCCTATAAAAATAGTAAATTTTTGAAAAATTTCCTATAAAAATAGTAAATTTTTGAAAAATTTCCTATAAAAATAGGAAATTTTTGAAAAATTTCCTATAAAAATAGTAAATTTTTGAAAAATTTCCTATAAAAATAGTAAATTTTTGAAAAATTTCCTATAAAAATAGGAAATTCTTGAAAAATTTCTTATAAAAATACGTAATTTTTGAAAAATTCCCTATAAAAATAGGAAATTTTTGAAAAATTTCCTGTAAAAATAGGAAATTTTTGAAAAATTTCCTATAAAAATAGGAAATTTTTGAAAAATTTCCTATAAAAATAGGAAATTTTTGAAAAATTTCCTATAGAAATAGGAAATTTTTGAAAAATTTCCTATAGATATAGGAAAAAAAAATCCTTTAGAAATTTCCTATAGATATAGGAAAAAAAAATCCTTTAGAAATAGTAAATTTTTGAAAATTTTCCTATAAAAATAGTAAATTTTTGAAAAATTTCCTATAAAAATAGTAAATTTTTGAAAAATTTCCTATAAAAATAGTAAATTTTTGAAAAATTTCCTATAAAAATAGGAAATTTTTGAAAAATTTCCTATAAAAATAGTAAATTTTTAAAAAATTTCCTATAAAAATAGTAAATTTTTAAAAAATTTCCTATAAAAATAGTAAATTTTTGAAAAATTTCCTATAAAAATAGTTAATTTTTGAAAAATTTCTTATAAAAATAGTAAATTTTTAAAAAATTTCCTATAAAAAAGAGTAAATTTTTGAAAAATTTCCTATAAAAATAGTAAATTTTTGAAAAATTTCCTATAAAAATAGTAAATTTTTGAAAAATTTCCTATAAAAATAGTAAATTTTTGAAAAATTTCCTATAAAAATAGTAAATTTTTGAAAAATTTCCTATAAAAATAGTAAATTTTTGAAAAATTTCCTATAAAAATAGTAAATTTTTGAAAAATTTCCTATAAAATTAGTAAATTTTTAAAAAATTTCCTATAAAAATAGTACATTTTTGAAAAATTTCCTATAAAAATAGTAAATTTTTGAAAAATAGTAAATTTTTGAAAAATTTCCTATAAAAATAGTAAATTTTTGAAAAATTTTCTATAAAAATAGTAAATTTTTGAAAACTTTCCTATAAAAATAGCAAATTTTTGAAAAATATCCTATAAAAATAGTGAATTTTTGAAAAATTTCCTATGAAAATAGTGAATTTAAAAAAAAATCCTCTAAAAATAGGGAATTTTTGAAAAATTTCCTATAAAAAATAGGGAATTTTTGAATAATTTCTATAAAACTAAGAAATTTTTGAATTTTTTTTTATAAAAATAAGGAAATTTTAAAAAATTTCTTATGAAAATAAGAAATTTTTGAAAAGTTTTCTATAAAAATAAGAATTTTTTTAAAATTTAAGCAAAAAATTTAATAACTTTTCCCAGTCTCTTTAACAAACTTTACCACCATTACCATGAAATTTACCACCTCTTGAACAGCAGGAAACTTCCAGGGCTCCAGTTCATTTATAGAATTTTCATTACAGCTGTTACGCTTATGCTAAAGCTGTTGGCCTTCCTTCACATGCTGGGCCATCTCTATGGTTCCGTTCTAATAAAATGATTGAAATATTATTACAATTTCAAAATTCTGGCCAAAACTATTTACAATTTTCATAGTTTTTTTTTTCTTCTGTCATATCCTTCTGTAGATTTATCATCCTTTTGTGGTTGTAATAGGAGTCGAATTAGATTTTTGTTATGGGCTTTTTAGCGTTATCTCTATATTTATGAATATTTTTTGGTTATTATTCAATATTTTAAGGTCCAGTTTTGGTGTGAGTGTTTTTAAGTATATGTTTATTAGTCGTGTTATTAGAACATTTCAATCTATAAGTTAGACATTATTTTGTTAGGCACAAAATTTTGTAATAACTGGATGGTAATGGTGCAACAAAAACATGTGTACAATGGGTTGATTTCATGACTCTATAGGAAGTTTTTCAAAAATTTCCTACTTTTATAGGAAATTTTTCAAAATTTTCTTATTATAGGAAATTTTTCAAAAATTTCTTATTTTTGTAGGAAAGTTTTCAAAAATTTCTTATTTTTACAGGAAATTTTTCAAAATTTCTTATTTTTATAGGAAATTTTTTAAAATTTTTTTATTTTTATAGGAAATTTTTCAAAAATATCCTATTTTTATTGAGAAATTTTTATAGGAAATTTTCATAGGAAATTTTCAAAAATTTTCTTATTTTTAAAGGAAACTTTTCAAAAATTTCTTATTTTTATAGAAAATTTTCAAAAAAAAATCCCTATTTTTATAGGAAAATTTTCAAAAATTTATTTTTTTTATATAAAATTTTTCAAAAAATACTTATATTTATAGGAAAATGTTCAAAAATTTCTTATTTTTATTGGGAATTTTTCAGAAATTTCTTATTTTTATAGGAAATTTTTCAAAAATTTCTTTTATATGAAAATTTTTCAATATTTCTTTTTTTTTTATAGGAAATTTTTGAAAAATTGCTTATTTTTATAGGAAATTTTTCAAAAATTTCTTATTTTTATATGACAATTTTTCAAAATTTCTTATTTTTATAGGAAATTTTTCAAAATTTCTTATTTTTATAGGAAATTTTTCAAAATTTCTTATTTTTTTAGGAAATTTTTCAAAAATTTCCTATTTTTATTAGGAAATTTTTATAGGCAATTTTCATAGGAAATTTTTAAAAATTTTCTTATTTTTAAGTGAAATTTTTCAAAAATTTCTTATTTTTATAGAAAATTTTCAAAAATTTTTCAAAAATTTATTTTTTTTTATAGGAATTTTTTCAAAAATTTCTTATTTTTATAGGAAATTTTTCAAAAATTTCTTATTTTTATAGGAAATTTTCAAAAATTTCTTATTTTTATAGGAAATTTTTCAAAAATTTCTTATTTTTATAGGAAATTTTTCAAAAATTTCTTAGTTTTTTAGGAAATTTTTCAAAAATTTCTTAGTTTTTTAGGATTTTTTTTCAAAAATTTCTTATTTTTATAGGAAAAATTTCAAAAGTGTGGAAAATTTTCACAAGTTTCTTATTTTTATTAGCCAATTTTTCAAAAATTTCTTATTTTTAAAGGAAATATTTAAAAAATTTCTTATTTTTATAGGAAACTTTTCAAAAATTTCTTATTTTTATAGGAAATTTCTCAAAAATTTCTTATTTTTATATGAAATTTTTCAAAAATTTCTTAGTTTTATAGGAAATTTTCAAAAATTTCTTATTTTCATAGGAAATTTTTTCAAAAATTTCTTATTTTTTGGCAGAAAGTTTTTCAAAAATTTCTTATTTTTATAGGAAATTTGTCAAAAACTTATTATTTTTATAGGAAATTTTTCTAAAATTTCTTATTTTTATAGGAACTTTTTCAAAAATTTCTTATTTTTATAGGAAATTTTTCAAAAAATTCTTATTTTTGTAGAAAATTTCTCAAACATTTCTTATTTCCATAAAATTTTTTTCAAAAATTACTTTTTTTTATATAAAATTTTTCAAAAGAATACTTATTTTTATAGGAAATTTTTCCAAAATTTCTTATTTTTATAGGGAATTTTTCAGAAATTTCTAATTTTTATAGGAAATTTTTCAGAAATTTCTTATTTTTATAGGAAATTTTTCAAAAATTTTTTATTTTTATAGGAAATTTTTCAAAAATTTCTTATTTTTATAGGGAATTTTTCAGAAATTTCTTATTTTTATAGGAAATTTTTCAAAAATTTCTTATTTTTATAGGAAATTTTTAAAAAATTTCTTATTTTTATAGGAAATTTTTAAAAAATTTCTTATTTTTATAGGAAATTTTTCAAAAATTTCTTATTTTTATAGGAAATTTTTCAAAAACTTCTTATTTTTATAGGAAATTTTTCAGAAATTTCTTATTTTTATAGGAAATTTTTCAAAAATTTCTTATTTTTATAGGAAATTTTTAAAAAATTTCTTATTTTTATAGGAAATTTTTCAAAAATTTCTTATTTTTATAGGAAATTTTTCAAAAATTTCTTATTTTTATAGGAAATTTTTCAAAAATTTCTTATTTCTATAGGAAATTTTTCAAAAATTTCTTATTCTTATAGGAAATTTTTCAAAAATTTCTTATTTTTATAGGAAATTTTTCAAAAATTTATTATTTTTATAGGAAATTTTTCAAAAATTTCTTATTTTTATAGGAAATTTTTTAAAAATTTAATTTAGAGGAAATTTTTCAATATTTCTTATTTTTATAGGAAATTTTTAAAAATTTCTTATTTTATAGGAAATTTTTTTAAAAATTTCTTATTTTATAGGAAACTTTTTAAAAATTTTTTATTTTATAGGAAACTTTTTAAAAATTTCTTATTTTTTTTTATAGAAAATTTTTCAAAAATTTCTTATTTTTATAGGAAATTTTTCAAAAATTTCTTATTTTGTAGGAAATTTTTCAAAAATTTCTTATTTTATAGGAAATTTTTCTAAAATGTCTTATTTTAAAAGAAAATTTTTCGAAAGTTTCTTATTTTTATAAGAAATTTTTCGAAAGTTTCTTATTTTTATAAGAAATTTTTCAATAATTTCTTATTTTCATAGAAAATTTTTCAAAAATTGTTTGAATAAAATTGACAATTCAGACCCATTGTGCAATCCATGAATATTTATTATTGACATATTAGATGTTCTGTGTGTATCTGAGTGTTATTTGGGTCCTTTTACATAAAGTTGGCTTATAAATATAAAATTTACCCAATCTCAGCTACATTTTGATGTTCATAGGAATTTACAAAACAAAAATTCAAATTCTTCTCTATCTCAAATTTTACTATAATGAAAATCATCAGCAGCAACAACAACAACAACAACAATTATGAAAATTGCAACAACATCATTATTATTGATGGGCATGTTGATGATGACAAACATACGGAAATTTCACAAAATAATGATTTATGGTTTTGTTGGTTCAGTTTTCACTTCAAAATACAAAATACCCCCTCTGGTATTCGAGTATATGGTTCAGTGTTAATATTTAAAACATTCTGAATGTGTCATTTAGACATAAAGCTTAAAACAGTTTTTCCCAAAAATATTTTTGACATTTTAATATAGATTTTCTACAAAATGTCAAAATTTAAGCATTTATTTTGTTCAAAGGATTTTGTTATATGAAAATAAGTGCTAAGGAAATCTTAGCTTTGAAACTTTAGATAAATGATTTTCAATTTGGTACGGAACTTTCTCACAGTGTTTTTTAAGGATATAGAGCAGTGATGGGCAGCACAATAGTAACAGGTGATAGGATAGCAGATGTTTACATTTGTTGAGAAGAGTTTGAGAAAAATCAAGTAAAAGTATTTCTAGCCTCCTTATAATTGTTGTGTGTAGTGTGTGTGTCGTTATAAATAATTTTCCTATAACTAGTGATAGCAACTTAATTCTTTGCCCTTAACTGATTTCAATAAAGTTTTGTTTTAGATTTCTTTCGAACTTCTTCCTTAATAACAATTTCTTTGATTTAAAAGTTTTCTTAGGAAAATTGTTGTTTTAGAAAATTTCTTTCTTTTTTATTGCAATCAATTATTCAATACAAATTTTTATTTATTTCTTGTCTTTTTTTTATTTTTCTTAAATCTTTTTCAAAGAAAATCTAAAATGCAAAAAAAGGACAACGAACAAAAAACTGACATGAAAACTACCTTTAGCTGATGTAATTTTACAAAATGACAACATTATGAAACCGGGTCATATATTACTGACATCCACTCATTTAATATGGAAATTTTTATTTCTAGTTTTTTTTTTTTTTGTTGCTGGCTCGAGCCCTCGATGTCCTTATGTTTTATGCAAAAGATGTTTAGGGGCATAAAATACATGCCAAATTAGTCTGGGACCATAATATCAAATAAACATGAAATATGTGTAAGTTTAGAAGGAAAAAAACAGGGAATTCATTATTTTTTTGTTGATATTTGTATGTAGGTAAGATTTATTGCTAAATAAATTAATTGACAGAATTCTAGTAAATTTCTCTAAGTCGGAACTAATAAGCACTAACTAAAATGGAGGGAAATTTAAAGACAAGTTTTCTGTTTTTAGGTCACAATTTTTATTAAAAAGTTCGACAATTAATTGACAATTTTTTTTTTCATTCTGACTAGAGCAAATTTTGAATGCTACTGTCTGTCTGTCTGTCTGTCTGTCTGTCTGTCTGTCTGTCTGTCTGTCTGTCTGTCTGTCTGTCTGTCTGTCTGTCTGTCTCTTTGTCCGTCTGCCTGTCTGTCTGTCGCAAATGAAAACTCGATAGTGGATTAACGAAAAGAGCTTGAAGGACAGAGTTTTACAAAAGTATATTGACAAATACTGCTTATGTAAACCAAAATTACTGTACCAAATATCGTTGAAATCGGTCCACATTTGACCTTAGCTCCCATACAAACTCTTCTGTCAAAACGCACCAAATGAGAGTTTATTTTTTACATTCATATTTTCTTGTAAAAATTGTAATTAATTTTCCAAGTTTCGAGATAATCGGTCTACATTTGACTCTAGCTCTAATATATGTGTAAATGACGGAAACAGCTTAAATATATAAGTTTTGAGAACATTTTTATATGATGTCAAAATTTAGCAAATATTTAACTTTATACAGGAAAAAGAACAACTTTGACAACTTTGGTGGAGGGTATCGTATGGTCGGGCTTTACCGACTTGTTTTTAAGCCAATTTTATTCCTAACCTGAAACTTGCCTACCCTTTAATCAAAGACTCTATAATAAATATACAGATGTTGCACTCCCATAAAAAAGAGAGTACATATACCGCTTTTTCTATAAATCGAAAACAACTAATGAAGATGACGATCCAATAAGTGAAAGCTAAGGCACACACACGTGCTCATGAAATGTATGTTTGTGCGTTTATGTGTTTTTTATTGTTCTTTATCCAATTTAATTTCACATTTGACACAAAAAAATTATGGAGTACAATATCTTTATATTATAGAGTCTTTGCTTTATGATTTCATCTTTTTCTTCTTCTGTCATCATTGACTCCCAGTCTGTAGGGCCGCAAAGATTTCCGCTTAATAGATTTTATTAAAGAAATGCTATATGGAATTTATGCTTACGATGAGGGTTTCAATAAAACCTTAATCGTAGAGGCAACTTGATTTTTAAAGGTATATTAGAGCTTACGGCGTTTGCTTTTGAACACTGTGAAATTGTTATTGCTGGTGATTTCAATGTTCACAACTCGTCCTGGCTTCGCCATTCTAGCCACACAACTCCTGAAGGCCAATATGTTGAGCTATTCGCCGCTCATAATCACCTAGCGCAACTAGTGAATGAACCAACGCATATCTCATGTGTTGAAGGACACCAGCAAAATACACTTGACCTTTTCCTTACTTCACACCCTGACAAGTATGAAGTAAAGGTTCTTGCGCCTCTTGGAAATTCGGATCATTGCACCATTTCTGCCTCTTTTTCGTTCTCCGGACTTCGGAATGTTTCACAAACAGCCACGAAACGTTTAACTTATTTATACGAAAAAGGTCGTTGGGCTGAGCTCAACGAATTTTTTAGGCATTTTAACTGGAAACTTTGCTTTCTTGACAATAATGTCAGTGCCTCGGCTGAAATGGTGTCTAATGTTATTAAGCTGGGAATGAAAATGTTCATCCCAGTAAAAAATATTTCGATTAAACCAAAGTTAAAAACTTGGTTTAATCAGACGTGCAAACATGCAGTCAGATCTCGAGAGGTTGCTTTCAGTAACTGGCGTAATAACCAAAATCCAGTTACTGATTTGCAGCGCAAACAGGCAAGGCGTACGTGTGCCAATGTATTAAGGCGTGAAAAGGCTCTGTACGATCAACGTCTTCATACTAAAATTCTTGCTGCTCCTCGGGGCAGCAAGAATTTCTGGTCAATCGTTAAAAGAGTCAAGAATAATGCTAGTTCTACATTTTCTTCTCTTTTAAAGGATGGTCAAACATTCACAGACCCGGTTGATAAAGCTAACCTTTTAGCTGAATTATTTGCAAGCAATTCTCGCTTGCCGGAAAGCACCCAACCTCTGCCCGAGCTCGAAAGAGTATCTGTAACTATGCCAAAGATATTCTTTCGCGCTCGTGCTGTAAAACGGGTTTTAGCGGATCTCAATATAAATAAGTCTCCAGGGCCAGATGGCATTCCAGCACTGGTCTTGAAGCAGTGCTCTTCGACGCTTTCGCGTCCATTAGCTAACCTTTTCAGCACCTTGTATCATGCGGGTACATTCCCTCGGTGCTGGAAGGTTGCTAATGTTACGCCAATCCCTAAAAAGGGTGAGGCTAACAACCCTGAAAATTACCGCCCAATTGCAATTTGTTCTGCACTCTCCATAGTTTTGGAGAGTATGGTAAATCACCATCTTGTTAAATATCTAGAGTTTAACAACCTACTAAGCGACCGCCAGTATGGGCTCCGTAGGGGCAGCTCTACGGGAGATCTGCTAGCCTTCCTATCGGAAAAATGGTGTCAATCAATACACCGTTTTGGCGAAAGTAAAGTTGTGGCTCTAGATATTTCCAAGGCGTTTGATAGAGTGTGGCACGGAGCACTTCTATCAAAACTTATTGCCTTTGGTGTCGGTAATAACTTCTCTCGGTTTATATCGAGCTTCCTCAGAGATCGCACTATACGAGTTGTTATAGATGGGTTCTCCTCAAACGAGTTCAAGATTAACTCAGGGGTACCGCAAGGCTCTGTTCTTTCTCCTACTCTATTTCTCATCTTTATAAATGACCTTCTTCGTCAAACTTCCAATCCTATCTACTCTTTTGCAGATGATAGTAACATTTGCCATTCATATTCATTCAATCGTAGGCCAAGCCTCCTTGAGGTTGACACTATGAGACAGAACATGAATGAATCATTAAACCGCGATTTAGAAACAATTTCAGAATGGGGTCGTGCGAATAGAGTTAATTTTAATGCGCGGAAAACTCAATGTTGTATGCTTACGCATAAACGCACGGCAAATCATGTTACTTCATCTGTATTAATGGGTGGTGTACATATTGAGGAATCAGATGCTCTTGATGTTCTAGGCATGAGAATACAATGTGATGTCCGTTGGACAAAGCATATCTTTCAAGTGTCGAAAGAAGCATTCAAGTGCCTCGGTTTTCTGAAACGGTGTAAGATATACTTCACTTCTTCTAATCTCCTTACTATTTACACCACCTACATCCGACCGAAAATGGAATACAACTCTCATGTATGGGCCGGTGCTTCAAAGTCTATTTTGGAGCTTCTCGACAGAGTGCAAGAGAGGGCTAAAGTGCTCATCGGTGACAGTAGGGTATCCAACTCTATTGATTCACTGGAGCACCGTCGCAATGTGGGTTGTGTCTCACTGTTCTATCGTTACTACTTTGGAATGTGCTCTAACGAAATCAGGGAACTTGTTCCCGAAACTCGAACTTTTTTACGCAACACACGTCATTCTGCAAGAGCACATTCCTTTGTGGTCGATTGGCCGGTAGACCGAACAACACACTACAGAGAAAATTCGTTCTTTAGTCGTACAGTTCGTATGTGGAATTCGCTTCCCGCAGAAATTTTTCCAGCCAGTTGCAATATAGGTAAATTCAAATCAAATGTCCACAAACACTACTTCATCTATCCTCCTTCCCATAACCTATTTTCCTAGTTCCAACACAATGCATCGCATAAGTAGGGGTCATCCCCTGAATGCTGGTCCTAAATTAAAAAAAAAAAAGTGAGAAGGTACCTCTATATTTGTGTCAGGCTAAGGTGAGGGATACGAACCCTCTGAAAATGTGATTTGTAGAGGTCTTTAAATTACACATTTTTTTGTGAGATAATTTCGTTCGTTGAAGTCTAATATCTATTCGTCGAGATAGTTCTTCAAGTTTGCGAAAAAAGTAGTCATTAGGTTCTAAATCAGTTCGTAACCCAATTAATGGATTTTTGCCAAGGAAACTTCATCTGAGTGCACACCTTTATTGTATTGACCAAACGCTGTCATTTTCAGTTCCTTATTTATTCGAACAATTAACAATCTGATACACTGAAAAAAAAAACTCGGGAATCCGTAGCTCAGCCAGTTTGTATCCGATTTGATCTTTTTCAACAGCAACTTAAGGAAAATAGATTGCGCTTAAGAATGACATATCATTTTTGATACATTTATAAATCAAAAGTATTTATTTTTTGTTAAGAATATCTAAAAAAAACACTTTATTGACTTTAGTAGCTTTTTATTGCTTATTCTTATATGAAAGCTAATCTTATATCTTTAAACGATCATGCTATGATCTATAGCAAAGTAGTAGCGTATGAGCCGGCGAAGGTTTCTTAATTTGTGTGAACAATTTCCGATAGGTGGCGCTACAGAAAACTCTTCAAAATGAGCTACATCGTAAACTGTGTATTTGATCATGCTATGATCTTTAGCTAAGTTGTTACACATGAGCCGACGAAGGTTTCTTAGGTGGTATGAACAAATTTCGACAGGTGGCGCCACTCAAGCTTACTCAATGTCAATTAAATCGTAAGCTGTGCATTTGATCATGCTATGATTTTTAGCAAAGTTGTTGCGGATAAGCCAACGAAGGTTTCTTAATTGGTATGACCAAAGTCCGACAGGTGGCGCCACTGAAAATTAATCAAATTGAATTAAATCGTAAACTGTGCACTTGATCATGCTATGATCTTTAGCATTGTTGTTGTACATGAGCCGACAAAGTTTTCTTAGTTGGTATGAAAAATTTCCGACAGATGGTGCCACTAAGAACTACTCAAAATGAATTAAATCGTTAACTGTGCATTTGATCAGGCTTTAATCTTTAGCAAAGTTGTTGTGCATGAGTCGACGGAGGTTTCTAAGTTGATATAACCAATTTCCAAAATTATTCAAAATGAGTTAAACTGTTAACTATGCAAACTATGTGTTGATCGGACAAAATAAATTAAATATTTCAAAATTAACTGAATATTTTTGTAATGTCTTTCCTCTAAATTTATTTTAGTACTTTATAGAATAAAATACAAGAAAACTTTAAAATTTGTATTGTAATGCTTATCATAAAGCTCCGAGCAAGGCTCGGTCAACCGGGTACTAAAAGTTTATTTTAATTTAACAAGAAACTTTAGTTCCTAATAAAGCGTTTTCATTTTTTTAAATCAGACAAAAAGTTATTAAGCTTTTCATAAACCGTCTAGGCCATGTAATACGTACTACCATGATAACATGCATATAAACATTTCTACTAGATATATAAATTTTGTTCTCAAAATATATGTCCTATGCATGCAGTTTGTAAAAGCTTTCCAAAACTGTTAAAAATTTTAAAATCGCTCTGCAAATGTGAGAGTTGAAGGTACTAACCCAGTAAGAACAGTGTCAAACGTTTGAAATATGATGACTTTTACATTTGATGTCAAACGTTTTTTTCAAACTTTTTTCAAACCTGAACAGATGTTTAAGATTCACATTAATTTTCAAATAAGGGTTCATTTTAGAATAAACGTTTGAAAAATGGTAGTTTCTCAAATTAAGAATAAAGGTTATTCTCAAATCATTATCAAACCCTAAGATGATTTGAGAATAATTTGAAAAATGGTGTTATATAAATTTGATATCAAACCTTATTTCAATTATTTTTAAAAAACATTAGGATAATTTTATGCCATTAATGTTTAAATATGATTTCGGGCATGTGGCCGCCGCGGCTGGCTCGAATAAAGCCAATTCTACAGGTCCAATTTTCAACTACTTTTTCGAGCATATGGTGCCGTATGTTGGCAATAACGCCACGAATGTTGGCTTCCAAGTCCCCTAACGTTTCTGGTTTGTTGTTTCTCAAATTGAGAATAAAGGTTATTCTCAAATCATTATCAAACCCTAAGATGATTTGAGAATAATTTGAAAAATGGTGTTATATAAATTTGATATCAAACCTTATTTCAATTATTTTTAAAAAACATTAAAAAAATAATTTATATTAAATAAAATTAATGTTTAAGATATTTTAATGGAATGACATTGCATTTCAAAGAAATTCGTTATTTCTTTTGGATTTTTTTAAAATTGATCCATATTTGACCACAAAACCTTGCTTAAAAAATTTCAAGATAAAAAATTCAAAGATAATATGCATAAGTAAATTTTCTGTGTTTCCTAAAATTTTTTTACCTAACAATAAAAAAATTATATTTTAAGCAAAAGAATTCAAATATGATGCACCGTTTTCAAAAACAAAATTAACAAACTCAAAAATATCAAAAATACAACGCCATTTTATTTATGTTCCACATGTAGATGATATCCACATTTGAAAACCCTTTGAGAATGAGGTTTGATAATGATTTGAGAATAAAGGCATTTCTCAATTTGAGAATAAAGTCCCCTTTTTGTTGAGAACGCTATTATTCTCAAATCAGTATCAAACGTTTGACCTTTGAAAAAAGATTTATTTTCAAATCATCCTCAATTTGAGAATAAACCTTTTTTCTTACTGGGAATGTACTTTGTCAAATAATTTATGAAGTAAACCTTATCCCGGCTTAAACTCACAACCTCCAAATCAATTATTGGTTTAACTAAAATTCATTAAAAAAAGGTAACATAAGTATATTCCAGTAGAATTCCAATTTATAACAAAAATAAAACCAAAAAATTATGTTAGGAACAGTTATCCACATCAGGAGGAGCATTCCTAATCGATCGAAAATCAAACATTACATCTAATTTGCACGACAAAATAAATAAGAATTATATCGGCTGTACCAATATAAATAGTCTATTAAGAGACGGAAAATTCAAAAACTCAGAAACTCATTGAAGGAGCCCTCACACATTGTAGTTGTATCTGTAACTCGGGCTTGCAAAGTACACTGGGTTTTAGCTGATAATCTTAATTTTTTGTGAAATCATTTTCTGCTTTCCTAAACACTGTGCTCTCTAATTTTCCTTTATGACGTACGACATATCTTTATTTCCACAATTTAACATACTAAAAAAAAAAGGAAAATTGGCCAAAACCAATAAAATGTAACAACAAAAAGGTACGTTTAAATAG
>OW121741.1:100112438-100147438 GCA_933228675.1 Stomorhina lunata
TAACTCGGGCTTGCAAAGTACACTGGGTTTTAGCTGATAATCTTAATTTTTTGTGAAATCATTTTCTGCTTTCCTAAGCACTGTGCTCTCTAATTTTCCTTTATGACATACGACATATCTTTATTTCCACAATTTAACATACTAAAAAAAGGAAAATTGGCCAAAACCAATAAAATGTAACAACAAAAAGGTACGTTTAAATAATGGGTGTTTTTTTTAGAGGTATAGAACTTCGAATTGAAATAAAACACAAGAAAATCGTTTTAATGTCCATCAATTTGGCTTTATTGGAAGGATAATTTTATGCCATTAATGTTTAAATATGATTTCGGGCATGTGGCCGCCGCGGCTGGCTCGAATAAAGCCAATTCTACAGGTCCAATTTTCAACTACTTTTTCGAGCATATGGTGCCGTATGTTGGCAATAACGCCACGAATGTTGGCTTCCAAGTCCCCTAACGTTTCTGGTTTGTTGGCGTAGACGAGCGACTTCACATATCCCCAAAGAGAATAATCCAGTGGTGTCAAATCGCACGATCTTGGTGGCCAATTGACAGGTCCATTCCGCGAAATTATGCGCTCATCGAATGTTTCCTTCAATAAATCAATTGTGACGTGCGCTGTGTGGCATGTAGCGTCGTCTTGTTGGAACCACAACTCATCCACATTCATGCCATCCAATTGGGGAACAAAATAGTCGGTTATCATGGCTCTTAACCGGTCTCCATTTATGGTAACTGACTCTCCAGCATTATTTCGGAAGAAGTATGGCCCAATGACTCCACCAGCCCATAGAGCACACCAAACAGTCGGTTTTTGTGGATGTAATGGCGTCTCAAGGGTCTCATGTGGATTCTCTTCATTCCAAATGCGGCAATTTTGCTTGTTGACGTAGCCATTCAACCAAAACTGAGCCTCATCACTGAACAAAATTTTGCGATGAAAATCAGCATCGAGATCAATCTCATTTTCGGCCCATACACCAAAATCACGACGCATTGCGGCTTTAATTCTTGCACAAGCTGGATCTTGTAAGGTCGCAAGCCAAGATCTTTGCGCAAAATCTTCCATAAAGTTGATAGACAAAGCTCCAATTGCTGTGCACGGTGACGAATCGATTCATTCGGGTCCTCTTCAACACTTTGCTCTACAGCGGCAATTGTTTCTTTGGTGCGCACTGTTCGACGTCGCTGCGGATGCGTATTATCACATAGAGTAAACGTAGTGCGAAAACGATCCATGGTTAACCGAATTAATTGCTCTGATGGACGATTATGTCGACCATAAAATGAACGGAGCTTGCGGTAAACTTCGCGAACTGAACCATTATTTTCGAAATAAATTTGCACGATTTGCATGCGTTGTTCTTTTATCAACCTGTTCATGATGAAATGGCAAATTAAACTAAATATTAATCACTTGACAGCTGACAAAATGGCCGCCAGTTAAAAAAGTGATGTCAACTTAAAGTTCTATACCTCAATAAAAAACACCCGATAGAAAAACTTTGCAAAAATACTTTTGTACATATTTAAGTACATACGAGTGTGATGTGCTGCTGTTACACTTTAAAAGTCACAATCGATTTGTACAATTGACTTCCTGCCACCACCAACAACGACAACAAAAACAGCAGCAACAACCACAAAAGGATCTTACAAATATTTTTGCTTGATTTTCCAAAAACTGTTTTAACATTTATATTTGTTTGTATTCGTTATCGTATTCATATTCAGCTTTTCCTTTTTTTTTTTTTGCTCTCGCTTAACTACTTAATTTTTGTAGCTTAAAGTCATCCCAATACAATTTTATACACGTACAAAAATATCTAGAAGAGGAAGGAAAAAAAAAGAATTTCAAATAAAAGAACTCAAGAAATCCATAAGGTATTATAGACAAAATTCCCAAAAAAAATATAAAGGAAAAAAAAACACATACATACAGACAGACAGACAGACAGACAGACGGACCTAAAAAAAAACCCAACTAGTCAACCAGTAAAAGACTCATGTAGCAGCCAGTTATAGGAGTAGTAAAGTGGTATTTTGGAATCAAGAGTTTAAATGAATGAATTTACTATGAGTGAGCATTCATTCTAAGCTATTTTATTCTGTTCTTTACTATAGTCTATCCTATTCCCACCATAAGCATTCAAAAAACGTACATTTAGAAAAGAACATTCACACAAAAAAATTTAAATGCCAATCAATCTTATACTAGTAGAGTAGTTTAGACCTTAAACCGCATGAAAATCAAAAGTAAATGCTCGGGTTTTTTATTTGACTATTTTTTTTTAACATCTTCCAATCGGCGAAAAAAAAATATTCGAATATGTTAACAAAAAAATTGTTTGTTAAGATGAAAGACCCAGGTTGGTTATGAAAATTTCGAAAAATTTCCTATAAAAATAGGAAATTTTTGAAAAATTTCCTATAAAAATAAGAAATTTTTGAATAATTTCATATAAAAATAAGAAATTTTTGAAAAATTTCTTATACAAATAGGGAATTTTTAAAAAATTTCTTACGAAAATAAGATATTTTTGAAAAATTTCCTATAAAAATAGGAAATTTTTTTAAAAATTTCCTATAAAAAAAATATATATTTTTAAAAATTTCCGATAAGAAATTTCTATTAATATTTAATCTTCGAAAAATTTTATTTAAAAATTATTTAAATTTTCAAAAAATTTCCTGTAAATAGTAAATTTTCGAAAAATTTCCTATAAAACGACAGTTTTTGAAAAATTTCCTATTAATAGTCAATTTTCGAAAAACTGCTTATGAATTGTCCCTTTTTTTTAAAAACTTTCCTTTAAATAGTCAATTTTCAAAAAATTTCCTATAAATTGTAAATTTTCGAAAAATTTTCTATAAATTGTAAATTTTCGAAAAATTTTCTATAAATAGGCAATTTTTAAAAAATTTCCTATAAATAGTCAATTTTTCAAAAATTTCCTAAAAATAGTCAATTTTGAAAAATTTCCTATAACAGTAAATTTTTGAAAAAATTCCTATAAATCAATTTTCGAAAAATTTCCTATAAATGGTAAATTTTCGAAAAATTTTTTAAAAATATTCAATTTTCGAAAAATTTCCTATAAATAGTCAATTTTTCTAACTTTTGGAAAAATTTCCTATAAATAGTCAATTTTCAAAAAATCTCCTATAAATAGTTAATTTTCGAAAAATTTCCTATAAATAGTCAATTTGCGAAAAATTTCCTATAAATAGTCAATTTGCGAAAATTTTCCTATAAATGGTAAATTTTCGAAAAATATCCTATAAATAGTCAATTTTCGAAAAATTTCCTTTAAATAGTCAATTTTCGAAAAATTTCCTATAAATAGTCAATTTTCGAAAAATTTCCTATAAAAAGTCAATTTTCGAAAAATTTCCTATAAAAAGTCAATTTTCGAAAAATTTCCCATGAAAAGTCAATTTTCGAAAAATTTCCTATAAAAAGTCAATTTTCGAAAAACTTCCTACAAATAGTCAACTTTCGAAAAATTTCCTATAAATAGTTAATTTTCGAAAAATTTCCTATAAATTGTAAATTTTCGAAAAATTTTCTATAGTCAATTTTTAAAAAATTTGCTATAAATAGTCAATTTTCGAAAAATTTCCCATAAATAGTCAATTTTCGAAAAATTTCCTTTAAATAGTCAATTTTCGAAAAATTTCCTTTAAATAGTCAATTTTCGAAAAATTTCCTATAAATTGTAAATTTTCGAAAAATTTCCTTAAATAGTCAATTTTCGAAAAATTTCCCATAAATAGTCAATTTTCGAAAAATTTCCTTTAAATAGTCAATTTTCGAAAGTTTCCTATAAATAGTCAATTTTCGAAAAATTTCCTATAAAAAGTCAATTTTCGAAAAATTTCCTATAAAGAGTTAATTTTCGAAAAATTTCCTATAAATTGTAAATTTTCGAA
This sequence comes from Stomorhina lunata, assembly GCA_933228675.1. Taxonomy (NCBI): domain Eukaryota; kingdom Metazoa; phylum Arthropoda; class Insecta; order Diptera; family Rhiniidae; genus Stomorhina; species Stomorhina lunata. Next base: position 100,116,374 of record OW121741.1, read on the forward strand.
AAATTTCCTATAAAAAGTCAATTTTCGAAAAATTTCTTATAAATAGTCAATTTTCGAAAAATCTCCTATAAACAGTCAATTTTCGAAAAATTTCCTATAAATAGTAAATTTTCGAAAAATTTCCTTAAATAGTAAATTTTCGAAAAATTTGCTATAAATAGTAAATTATCGAAAAATTTGCTATAAATAGTCAATTTTCGAAAAATTTCCTATGAATATTTAATTTTCTAAAAATTTCCTTTAAATAGTCAAAAATTTCCTATAAATAGTCAGTTTTCGAGAAATTTCCTATAAATAGTTAATTTTCGAAAAATTTCCTTTAAATAGTCAATTTTCGAAAAAATTTCTTTAAATAGTCAATTTTCGAAAAATTTCCTATAGTCAATTTTTGAAGAATTTCCTTTAAATAGTCAATTTTCGAAAAATTTCCTATAAATATTTAATTTTCGAAAAATTTCCTTTAAATAGTCAATTTTCGAAAAAATTTCTTTAAATAGTTAATTTTCGAAAAATTTTCTATAAGTAGTAAATTTTTGAAAAATTTCCTTTAAATAGTAAATTTTCGAAAAATTTCCTATAAATATTTAATTTTCGAAAAATTTCCGTTAAATAGTCAAAAATTTCCTTCAAATAGTCAATTTTCGAAAAATTTCCTTTAAATAGTAAATTTTCGAAAAATTTCCTATAAAAAGTCAATTTTAGAAAAATTTCTTATAAATACTCAGTTTTCGAAAAATTTTCTATAAATAGTAAATTTTCGATAAATTTCCTTTAAATAGTCAATTTTCGAAAAATTTTCTATAAATACAATTTTCCAAAAATGTTCTATAAATAGTCAATTTACGAAAAATTTCCTATAAATAGTAAATTTTCGAAAAATTTCCTATAGTCAAGTTTTGAAAAATTTCCAATAAATAGTGAATTTTCGAAATAATTCCTATAAATAGTCAATTTTCGAAATAATTCCTATAAATAGTCAATTTTCGAAAAATTTCCTATAAATAGTAAATTTTCGAAAAATTTCCTATAAATAGTCAATTTTCGAAAAATTTCCTATAAATAGTCAATTTTCGAAAAATTTCCTATAAATAGTAAATTTTCGAAAAATTTCCTGTAAATTTTAAATTTTTGAAAAATTTCCTTTAAGTGGTCAATTTTCAAAAAATTTCCTATAAAAAGTTAATTTTCGAAAAATTTTCTAAAAATAGTTATTTTTCGAAAAATTTTTTATAAATAGTCAATTTTCGTATGCCTTTTTTTCAATTCATTTCATTTTCCAAATACATATTTGTCAAACGAATCTTAAAATTGGGGAAATCTCACTTAAAGTTATAAAAAGCTCAATCAGATATCAAAATAATCAAATAAAAAAGTTTAAAGAAAATTGTTATTTTTAGAAATCTATAACAAAAATAACAAAAAATCTTAGAAAAACATTGTAAAAGTAAAAGTCAAATCAAGGAGAAAAAATGTAGAACAAGATGATAATGTTGAATTTAAAGTTACTGCCGCAACATTTCCTTTGGCGAGCCACCAAGTCAGTCACAGACACAAATCGTTTGGTTTGGTTGGGAAGGTAAGGACAGGCAGACAGATGGACAGACGGTTGGACGGACGGACCGATAGTCAGTTGTCACAGTTTACAAGTGCAAAAGTTTAGACAAACCTTCATTGTCTACGACACACAAAATGAATGAAATGAAACTTTTTCTTTGAAGCCAAAAAGCTAAGAAATATAAGATGAAATTCTTTGAATAATACGAATTTTGCATAAATGAAATTGTTACGATAAATGCATATTAACAATCAAAACGATCCACTCCACTTCCCTTTCTTGTCAGAAGATTTCGTGTTTTTTCCAAGTTATGATAAAAAAAATGCATTAAAAGTTTTTTTCTTATAGAAATAATAAAAAAAGAAAATAAGTTTTTAATGTGAATCAAAAAAAAAATTAAATATAAATTCATGACAAAACTTTGAAATAAATGTTAGTTAAAAAGGTCAGTCACGTAAAGGAGTGAAGTCATTAACACTTATACAATTGTTTAGATTTTCAAGTAAAATGATACTAATCTATGTCTAATATCTCGAAACTTTTCACCTCAAACTTTACTTTTTTAGGAGGATATCTTTGTATATTTCCAAAGAGATCTTAGAGCCTTAAAGCAAAGACTTTTCATTATAAAGATATTGCACTTCCATACATCGATTTGCCGTTGGTCGAAAAATCCCATACAAAAGAGATTCTACCGCTTTCAGTCTAAGTCGGAAACAACTAATGGAGACGATTATTCAAATAGAAAAATCTAAGGCGCACACACGTGTTCATGAAATGTATGTTTGTTTGTGCATCTACTCCTAACTTCAATATCACGTCGAGGGAATATTTTTCATCGATTGCATTGGTCTTCCAAAACGGGTAAAAAACACTAGTCATTCAGGTTACAAGTTCGTTTGTTTTTTCTAAGCATCTTTATCATCATTTAATACAAGTTTTAAAAGTTTAATGTAAATATTAAATAAAAATATTTAAAAAAAAAAATTTATTTCAAAAGGTTATAACTTTTTCCAAATAAAAATCCATGAATTGAAGTGTGTCTTAAATTAAAGACCCAAGTTTTACCTTTCTAATGGTGTATAAATTATTTGCATATATTTGCATATTTGCTTTAAAGTAATCAATTTTATGAGATAATACAAAATAGTAAGTCAAAAAAAAAAAAATGAAAATACTTTTTAAAGATTTTATTCTTTTAAAATCTGTCGTCCACCAAAATACTATTTAAGCTGGCATAAAAAAAAGCTTAAAGTTTAAAAGTTTAATGTAAATATTTTTCAAAAAATTTTTATTTCAAAAGGTTATGACTTTTTCCAAATAAAAATCCATGAATTGAAGTGTATCTTAAATTAAAGTCCCAAGTCTTACCTTTCTAACGGTGTATAAATTATCTGCATATATTTGCATATTTGCTTTAAAATCATCAATTTTATGAGATAATTCAAAATAGTAAGTCAAAAAAAAAAAATTAAAATACTTTTTAAAGATTTTATTCTTTCAAAATCTGTCGTCCACCAAAATACTATTTAAGCTGGCATATAATTTAAAAAAAAAACAAACCGTGAAATATTTTCAGAGCAGAAAATGTAACGAATACTGAAAACAAGAGTTAAAATATAATAAAAGATTTTTCTTATTTATTGACGTTATTGTTGGCTTGTTGCTTGCTATTTCTTTAGGTATACCCTACACCGCCATATCTCAAAAGGGGATGTTATATTGGGTTTGAGCTAATGATTCCAAAGTAAACCGATTGGCTCAGAATCATTTGCTTTCTCAATAGATGTAAAAACACAGAGCTCAGGCCCTTCTAAACGACCTGCAAGGGCTGGTGAAGAGAATATGCTTTATAAGCTCTTCTAAATCCTTGCCTTGCAGCCAATTTTAGTTCTTTTACATCGGCAGCGTATTATTGTGGAGGATGCTATGGTAATTAATAATAACAGAAATTGATTTTGCCGAGACCGAACCCAGTCTTAGTAGTCGATATGCTAATCAATATTAGCCCTGGATTGTTGTCCACCTAACACCTGTTAATGTATGGGTTATGACGTCGGCCTTGTAGCCCAATCCTGGAAAAGGCAATTACTATGAACAAGTTAAAATTACAATAAAAACTGCAGCCCTAATGCTAGAAGAATTCCGAAACTTCTATGAAAAGACCAAGGGGAAGAAAACCTTTTGAAGTTTTGACTATAAAATTGGAGAATATGCGCACAAGATCGAAGAGCATGAAATTCTGAAATATGCTCTGGCTTTAACTAAATTTCAAAAATAATTTTAATAACCCAAGAATTACAAAAGAATTACCTTCTTTGTTAAGGGCATAGTGAAGAGGTGAAAGGTGGTGAGTGTGAAAGATACAGATACAACTGTAAGTTCAAATCATGCCTATTTTTAGAACAGTGAAGTTGCGCCATCTGTTGTGATCTTGACACAATATTTAGACTTTTTATTCGTTCTACAGCCAATTTTATTTCTTTTTCATCGACAGCGTGTTAATGCTGTAGGGCTTATCGTCGATGGGGGCTGCTTAATAATTTTATCAGAAATTAAAAACACAAATTGATGTGTCTTGACTAGGGCTCGAACCCAGGCCGAATTTAAAGTTCTGCTTAGTACTCGACGTGCTAACCAACTAAGCCGCATGACCCTTGATAAGAAACTGATCGAAATTGGTGCATTATTTCGAGTACGAAGAATGACTTCGTTATAGAAAGAGTCAAAGAAAGAGTGTTCCGAATGAAGTTTGCAGTTGCATTAAGATAAATAAAATTCAAACAAAAACTCTAGGACCCAATTGTATAAAAAAATTGAGTTTTTTTTTTGTTTTAGTTAAATTTCAACCAATAAAGACTTGTTTTTGTAAAATAATGGGATGCAAAAAAAAACTAAAACAGCTTTACTTAGGCTCATAAAAATCAAAAATCCATGTAACAGTTTTGGAGTTATTGCGATTTCCCCTCAGAAAATTTGCGTCTTTTTCAAAATGCCTAAGGATGGGCAGCAACAAATTTTAGTTTTTAACACAGAAAATAGAAAAAATGTACGCTTTAACATTTTAAGACTTTTAAGTACTAAATAGTTAAATTTTATTAAAATAAATTAAAATTTATCTAGTTTTTTTATACTGGGAAATTGTACTTTGTTTGAGGGCGGTTTTAAAACTAATTTTTTAAGTTTTAGAAAGATTTATTAAACAAATATTAAAAATTGTAAACTTGTTCATCGGCATGTTAAAAAAGACAGATACGATTATACAATCCAAAAAAGTTGATGTTGATATCTAACACGGTTTTGCCGTACGTGCGAATTGAAATCGTAGATTTTCAAGAAAAGAATAATTTTTTAACATAAATTGAGTGGATTCATGGTAAATTTTATTTGAGTTTTATTTCAATAAAACTAATACTGAAAATTATTAATCAGTCTATGAAGAATGTCTACTGAAACTTTTTTTTTAATATTGGATAAGCTTTTTTCATCGGGGTCAAAGGTCAATACTTTGATTTATGGCAAAATTACGGAACATTATGAATTTAGAGGCGAACTTTGTTTAAAATTATTAAAAAAAATATTAATTAGAATGATTTTATTGTTTTATTAGAAAATTTAAATTTTAGCCCTCAACAGACATGATCCCAACTAACCCAAATAATTTTAAGTTATGACCAAAATTGTCGACAAACAAATGTTGATGCATTTTGGATTAGTTTTACCTGAAATAGCAAAGGCAAAGACTTATAGAGTCTTATAGAGACTAGTATGGTCGTTTTGAAAAGTCCCACAAAAAAGGAAGTATACACCATTTGCTCTAATTCGGAAACAACTAATGGAGACGACTATCCAATTAGAGAAAGCTAACACTATAATAGAAAGATGTTTCACTTTCATACATTATTTTGCCGTATGGTCGTTTTGAAAAGTACCATAAAGGATGAGTATACCGCTTTTACTCTAATTTGGAAACAACTAGTGGTTTCTTTTCGCCTGAAATAGTAACGGCAATTTCTCTATTATATAAAGATGTTGCACTTCCATACATTGATTGGTCGTTTTGAAAAGTCCCACGAAAAAAGGGAGTATACAGCATTAGCTCTAATTTGGGGACGACTATCCAATGAGAAAAATCTGAGGCTAAAATATAAAGATGTTTCACTTGAGAAGTACCATAAAGGAAGAGCATACCGCTTTTACTCTAATTTGGAAACATGGGGGACGATTTTCTAATGAGAGAAAGAAAATATATACTGTTAAGATGTTGCACTTCATTATTTTGCCGTATGGTCGTTTTGAAAAGTCCCATAAAAAAATAGTATACCGCTTTTACACTAATTCGGAAAAAAAGCAATAGTTTCATTTCGCCTGAAATAGTAAAGGCAAAGGCTATATAATATAAAGATGTTTCACTTCCATACATTGATTTGCCGTATGGTCGTTTTAAAAAGTCCCACAAAAAAGGGAGTACACAGCATTTACTCTTATTCGGAAACAACTAATAGAGACGACTATCCAATTAAAGAAAGCTAAGGCTATAATATAAAGGTGTTTCACTTCCTTACATTATTATGCCGTATGGTCGTTTTGAAAAGTACCATAAAAGACTCTAATTTGGAAACAACTAATGGTGACGATTATCCAATGAGAGAAAGCAAAGCTACGCTGTAAAGATCTTGCACTTCCGTTCATTATTTTGCCTTGTGGTCGTTTTGAAAGGTCCCATAAAAAAGAATATACCGCTTTTACTCTAATTCGGAAAAAACTAATGGTGACGATTATCCAATTAGAGAAAGCAAAGCTATACTGTAAAGATGTTGCACTTCCGTTCATTATTTTTCCGTATGGTTGTTTTTAAAAGTCCCATAAAAACTGAGTATATCGCTTTTACTCTAGTTCGGAAAAAAACTAATCTATTAGTTTCGCCTGAAACAGTAAAGGCAAAGAATATATAATACAAACATATTGCGCTTGTATACATTATTTTACCGTATGGTCGTTTTGAAAAGTACCATACAGGAAGAGTATATCGCTTTTGCTCTAATTCGGAAAGAACTAGTAGAGACGACCATCCAATGAGAGAAAGCTAAGGATATAATATAAAAATATTTCACTACTATGCATTATTTTGTTGTATGGTAGTTTTGAAAAGTCCCATAAAAAAGTGTTTACCGCTTTTACTCTAATTCGGAAAAAAACTAATGGATTAGTTTCGCCCGAAATAGTAAAAGCAAAGACTATATAATGTAAAGATGTTAAACTTCTATATTATTTTGCAATATGGTCGTTTTGAAAACTCCCATAAAAATAAAGTAAACCGTTTTTACTCGAATTCGGGAATAACTAATGGTAACGATTATCCAATGAGAGATAACTAAAGCTATAAGGATATTGCACTTCCATACATTACTTTGCCGTATGGTCGTTTTGAAAAGTCCCACAAAAAAGTGTATACCATTTTTACTCTAATTCAGAAACAACTAATAGAGACGATTATCCAATTAGATAAATCTAATATTCTTTGCGTTTGTGTGCTTTTAATTGTTCGTTATCCACTTCAATTTTACATTTGTCAGAAAAAAATATATGGAGTGCCATATTTTTTATTATATTGCTTTTGTTAAAGGCCTGTTTTTTGGAACACTGTGATTTAATATAGGAGATGATTTTAATCTTGAAAAAAATTTTGTATAATGACAAAATTTAGGAAACAAAAACATCATAATTTTGTTGACATTCTTCCGACATGTGATCTTAGGGGCGAAGGGTATCATCTGATCGGTCTTGGCCGACAATAATAGTTTCTTACTGGTTTTCTTTATATCTTTGTTAATATTTTCTATTATTATTTGTGGCATGCAATGAATTTACAAGTTTCAAATTATTTGTTCATACAAAATAAATAAAATAAAAATAGTCATGTTTTAAATTCTATGAAAAATTTATTGAAAACTAAAACCTCAGATACTCATTCTGTCGTGGTCACTCGAGCTCTGACGGCGAAAGTCCAAAAATTCTAGGAATATTTTATTATTATAAATAAATACATAAATAAATAAAATACCATAAAAAAATTTTGAATAGTAAAAAAAGAGAAATCACAAAAAAAAGTATTAATATTTCTTGTTTTATTGTTTTTTCAATTTTATAGAAAATAATTTAAAACCCTCTACTCGATATTAAATAATTGTTTTCGTTATAAAAAAATATTTTATGATGAAATTGTAGAGAAAAAAAAACAAAAAAAAAATGCGCCCGGATTAATAATAAAAAACAAGAGCAACAAAACGACCGAATAAAATAAAATAAACTGTAAATGAAGTGGATTTTATTTATTGAGATATAAGATACTTTTTTTTTCTACAGATTCTTTTTTTTTTTGTTCCTACTCTTTCAATTTTATTTGGTCTCTCGTATTTTATGGAATTATTTGTGTTAAAATTCAATTTAATATTCAATTTAATGGCATGAAATTTTTGGTGCGAAAAAAAAGAACCAATATTTTCCTTTTTTTCGTATAAAAAAAAAAAGTTTGAATATTTTCCAGCAGCAAATAAATACATATTTAAATATAATAAAAAAGTCATCAAAAAAATATGGGTTAAAATCTGTTGAAAAACTATTAAAATTATTTAACAAAATATTATTTGTATTAAAGTGCAGTGAGGCCCACCGAAATTATCGAAAACTTTATAACTTTTATAACTTCATTACAGATTCAAATCAATCAGATTTCATTGCTTTATCAATATAAATACAGACAGGGTGGCTGAAGAATGTTGGTACAAAAAAAATTATATGTTTAATATTTTAAAGCATTCGCTCTTATGTTTTGAAAACTAACCATTAATGGCTTTATTGTGTATTGCAACTCAACATTGATTGCCTTGCCAGTTGCCATAATGACATTACGCTTGGCAACTGAAACCAATAATATACTCTCAGTTGCCTTGTCAATTATTAATCATATTGTAAATGACAACAAGTTTCAATTCTAGTTGTCAGTTAAAGGTTATATTTCAGCAACCGGGAATTTGTAGTTGCACTGAATTTCTTTGTAAAAAATCGAAAAAATATATTCCCATATACAATGATACATTTGTTCTTCTTCTTCCTACAATTGTCTAAATACTAGTCACAATTTTCGATAACTTTTAGCAACTAACATAGGTTGCCATAAGCAATACAACTTTGTTTGACTGGTTGTGTTGCCAGCAACTTAAATTCGGTTGCAATACACAATAGAGCCATAAGTGCATTTAAAAATAAACGGATTAAGCGATACTGTTTCCAATACTTCAAGCAAATATACTCAAAAAACTGATCATAGAGACATTATAAGGAAATCTCTCAAATATAACAGCGAAAATCAAAAGTTGCAAAAATAGCCCAAAAAATCACAAAAGCTCTTTCTGCACCGAAGCAAATTAACGTTTTCTAAAATTTAGTTAGGGGCTATTCAAAAGTTACGTAACGCTATTTTAGAAGATTTTTACGAACACATTTTAATAGAAATACGCACACGAATTCCTACACCGTAACAAAAGTCATACCCCCTCCCCGACAAGAGCGAAATTTTTTAACAATCAGCCACATTTTAACCTAGAACCCATGTGTAACCCGCTTCCACAAATGATATAAATCATCGTATACCTTGTGAATTTGTTGGTCTCATAAGAATTATTTGTATGATAGAAGTAAGCCCCACAAGGTGGTGCTCTCTCTAACTAAGTATGGAACCTTTCATAGAACGATATATTTTGTTAACAGTTTAGGCAAATACTGCCTATACAATTGCATAGACGAATTGGGTTACCTTCTTTTGAAAGGAATAGTAGATAGGTGAAATGCGGTGAAGTGGCGCCCTTTGTTGTTTTTTATACGCATTTCTTAAGCTTTTTGTTCTACAACCAATTTCTATTTATAAATTTACATCGACGGCGTGTTATAGCTATAAGCTTGACGTCAATGGAGGATGCTATGATAATTAATAATTTTAATAGAGATTAATAATTACAAATATTAATGTTACCGTTATCGGGGCTCGAACCCATGCTCAATGTTATATGTTATGCTTAGTAGACGACGTGCTTAACAACTAATCCACAGCACTTACATGCATACGCATGTGACGATGGCGAAAGCAGTCAGGGGTTTCTCAGTATACTCACCTACATCACATTTAGAAGACCCTTTTTTACTATGGCGTAAAGGGCGAAGGTCCAAGGTTTTCTATAAATTCGAAACGAGACTGAATTGGTTTGTGTTACCTGAAACCTATCTTGTTTGGTAAAGAACCGGTATCGCAAGGTACTCGAAAGGGTCCAGTGAATGGTAAGTCTGTGTATAGCAAATGTACATCGCTTCACTCCATTGGAGATACTACATAGGATTCTGCATTGGCTACCTAATTAGCATATAAACTTTTACATTTGCGGCAGTTAGATTATAAACAATTGGGTCTAAATTTATTTCAAGCTCTCTGATTTCTGCAATATTTGTTCGGCCGAGATATCAGCCATATTCAGGGCGACCAAATAGAATATACGATAGAGATATTCATTTTTGTAAGTAATTAAGTAAGGAAAGTCGGCATAACATCCTTATCTAGTGTAAGGACATTCCAAAACTTAACTCTTCTGTGTACCCATAACAACGTCTCCTGATCTTCCTAATATCTATACCATTTATATCCGACCGAAAATGGAATACAACTCTCATGTATGGGACGGTGCTTCAAAGTCTATTTTGTAGCTTCTCCACCGTGTAAAGGAGAGGGCGAAGGTGCTTATCAGCGATAATAGGAGCATCCATTGGTGCATCGTCGTAATGTGGGTTGCGTTTCACTCTTCTATCGCTACTATAATGGCATGGGGTCTTGTCCCTAATACCCGTACATTTCTTCGTAGCACACGCAATTCAAGCAAGGCACATAACTTTGTAGTCGATTTTCAGTAGACCGCTCGACTGATATCCAAAAGTTCATATCGAATATCCACAAACACTACTCCCTCTATCCTCCTTACCACAACCTTTTTTCCTAGTTCCGTCAGAATGCATATGCGTATGTAGGGATCATCCCCTACATATGCTTATGTAGAAAAAAAAACTTGGTTTCAACCTTACCGGCTACTGTGTTCTTGGGTCGCATGGCAGAAGGCTCAATCATACAGTCAAACTTATCTTTACTTTAAGGACGGAGAGACAGCTATCCACCCCCTTTGCCATTGTTTCGCTTTAGCAAATCTAAAGGTTTTTCATCTCTTAGTGAGATGGCGAGACATTGCAAAATTTAACTTTTCTGTGTACCCATAAAAACGTGCCCGGAAACATTCCCAGTCAGCATTTTTGTTATTTTCTGATCATATTTGACTCTTTTTCGAATATGCTATCATTTTCGATTCGAAAAAGATTGTGCCTTCGGGAGAAAATGGTACCCTAGCCGCCCTTGAGAGAATTATTTATGAGCACCTTTATGAATCTTTTACGAGCCATTTACTAGTCATTTTTGACTCAGTTTTGAATTTTGAAAGTAACATTGCCTTTACAATTGTACATATGAGACAGTAGAGAGATGAAGTGTGGTGAAAAGTCTATTTTTAGAACACTGAAGAAGTTGCGCTATTTCTTGTTATTTTATTTATTTTTCATCGACGGCAGCGACCGGGAATCGAACTCAGGCTAAAAATTATGTTGTGTTTAGTAGTCGGCGTGCTAACCCACTTAGCTACAGCACCCATTATCTATGCGCGTTAAAAAGTATTTCAAATCGAACACCATAGGAGTTACCTTTTTATCATCTAACTGTGCAAAATCTGTTTGCAAAATAGTATTAAAAACGATCGAATTTCAATCCCTTAAATGTTTGATTTTTAATGAATATGCTTTTGGTTATTGTATTTTTAAATTGTAAGTTTTAAAGCATAAGCGCGAATCTACTTCGACTAGTTTTTAAATCGCGCAGACGACAAATCGTTTTTTGGTCTTCCAAACTGGTTAAAAAAGACTCATTTGGGTAATTTTTCAAAAAATAGTCTTCTAAATGCTGACTGGGTTACTGCGAATATTCATGATTAATATGGAACTGTCCTTAATCAGGAATATGTTGACCAGTATATAGGCTTACCTCCATGGCCTCAGTATTCGCAACTTGCTTTTTGGGTTGCATGCTAGAAGACTCAAGCATTAGAGTAACGACTTTTGTCGAAATTGTCATAAAATTGAGGAGGAAGTTACTTACCCCTTTGTCATCTACGAATTGTCTGATCACACATTTATAGAAGCCCTTACATGGCTCAAATAACCCGCTTTATACCACATTATACAAAAAGCTGTGGTATAAAGCGGGTACCACAAATGGAACACTTTTAGGACCCAAGTGACACATCAGTCATATTTATCATCAGAGAGAGCTGTCAAAATAGTATGGTCACAATGTAATCTATAACCAAATGCCTTTGACTGTAGCAATATTTGGATTATACCAGATGAGATTGTAATGACTTCTACACTTTTGTGTCAGTACTCAATAACCATGTAGGCTTCGGGTTATGATCCTGTACCTGATAGTCTTAAAGTTAAGCTGCCGCAAAGTCTCTGGATCCTTTCATTCTGGTTGTCTGGTTTACATAAAGGGTTTTAAAACAATCTGGATATATAGAAAAAGTATGCCTGAATAGAGTGGTTAAAATTTAGATGAATCTGATACCAAGGGGTATCAAATTTGTCTACCGGAGAAGCTCTTACTATTTATTTACTTATTTGTATTCCTTGGACTCCATAGAGACTCGGTATTCAGTATTAGTTAATACTGCGTAAGTTAAAAAGTTTACATATCAGTTTACATATACATAGTCACCCACTTTTCTCAGAGCCTGCACGATATCAATCATGCTTGTCCCCGAAAAATTTATTTAAACCTTTTCATGTCATCATTAAATTCACCACCATAGGTGGAAAGTTTATATTGGGTTTGTGCTGATGTTTGTAACTCATAGAAATATTGGTCTGAGGCCCGCCTTTTAGTATACCAATCGAATCAGAATTACTCCCTGAGTTGGTTTAAAGATGTGCGTCCAGCTGGCTGGATGTCCGGTTATCCATGTAAGCTTGTTATCAATGTTCAGGTCGTAACTTGAAAGATAATTTGATGAAATTTGACACAGACTCATCAAGGACGAAGCCTATACTTTTTTTGTCAAAATCTGATTACTATTTGGGGTACCTCTAGGTATAGAGATGACTTCCCGGAATATAGTTTTTGGCCACAAATTTAGTTGTATTTTAATAAAATGACAGCACAGTTATTGCTTATGATAACCTTAATCAGTGTACCTAATTTTATAGGAATCGGCCCATATTTGACTATATCTCCCATATAAGACACATTCTTAAAAGTAGTTTAAATGCCCATAAAAGCACAAAAACGCTTATAAAACTAAAGATAAATGCATATTATAACTAAAACTTGCACAGGTAAATATTTTGTAAATATTAACCAATAGCCGACATTTGGTAACAATTGATCCACAATTGACCCTAACTCCAATATCAGGCCCTTAGCCGGAAATTACATAAATCTACTTAAATCTGGAAATTTTGGAAAAATAGCGCATAGTATTTGTATGTATGTCTCTAAAACATGTTAAATTGTTGGTCCATATATGACCTTAGAAGTCGGGCTTGACCGACTATAGCTTTTATTACTTGTTTTATTTATATTAGTTCAGTATATGAACATATTTTAGGCTCACTGATATTAATTTCAGGTCTATATCACTTTTGGTTTTACAGTTATAAAATATTGCTTATATGCTTATAAGTATTTCTTATATCCATGTCTACGCCAGCACGGGCCAATTCGTCTGCAATTTCGTTATAAAGTCCAGCACCATGATCCATTCAATATTTTGATTCATGGTCTTCCAATTTTTTCTAGGCATTATTATTGAGGCAATCTTCTTATCCCATATGATGTTATGTAGTCTGTCCTCATGTTGTCTATTCTTAAATAGTAAACAATAGGTTATTCGCTTGCGTAAAATATATAGATTTATTTCGTTGCATATCTAGATTGTAACTTCATCATCGAAGAACTCAGTGAAATATTTTACTGAAAATTTGACTTCTCGACAAATATTTTCTTCTTTTAAAGCAGTTTCACAAACAGACAGAATCTTGTTCCTCCACTTCAAACTAACTTTTTGTGTAAAAAGTATTGCTACTGTGGACAAATGTTGCCTATAAGCAACATTGTGTTAATGAAATTTCTGACATAACAATTAGAAATAGTTTTAACTTTTATCAACTTTATCTTATTTCCTTACCTGTTATTTATAACAAACTTCACTTTAAAAAAAAACCAATTCACTTTTCGTTTTTATTTAAATTTTTGTAACACAACTTTTTACATCACTGTAAAGCTTTTAAGAATGTATCTTCGTAAAACGATGCTCACAAATGTTAATTTCAGTTAGAAAAAACAGTTAGCAAAACATCAAAAACCTAAGGAACTTTGACCAAAAATTTACAATGTTGCTTATAAGCAACAAATAGCATTAAAGGAAAGAAGGCTTTTGGATGCCGGCGGTTCATTAGTTTTTCTAAAGTGTCTAGGGCATTATTTTTTCAGAAATGAATATCGACAGATATTCAGAAATTTTTTCTGCTTTGGTAGTATTAATTTTAGTATTAATTTTATGAAATCTCTCAATAATTCTGAGAGCGTTTTGGCGCATTATTCCTCTTGAAAGTATTAAAATTTTTACCTTAAAAGATTTTTTAATGTAAGTTACATGTTTTGGAGGAAGGGTTCGAATTACTGAAACTAATTTGGTCTAATTTAGTTTATTCTACTGAAATAAGCAGGTCCAAAAATATTATCGATTTACAAGTTCAATAGGGCTAGTATGCGTAAGGCCTTTAACTTACCTTTTTTTGAATGAAAAATTAAACCAGATGTTGCTCCTATTAAAGTTCAAACACGATTCATTGAAATATCACAGAGTGGGAGTAAGTCTTTCGGATATTTGTTTGAAATTAAATATCAACCGGAAATACAATTTCTTTTTTTATTCAAAATTATTTGCCATCAAATTAAGACCAATCCTTAAAAGTATAACTTTAACAATTAAATCCATTCATATTTTAATTATTTCGTTGTACAAACAAGAAAAAAGATATTAATACGGATTACAAAATTTTTAAGGTCACAGACAAAAAAACCGCCTTAAACTCAACTCAACCAAATGCATGTTAAAATGATTAAAAAATTTTTTCGTCTTCTATCCACTCAAATTTTAATGCATTTTTATAAAAATAATTTCCAAACGAAATCATCTCAATCAATCATAAAAATATTTACAACTGCTCCCATATGAAACATTAAACTTGAAATTCAAACGCATGAAGCAAAAAAGATTTACACTTTTTTTCAACAAAAAAAAAAACTCTTTTTGATGATTTAAAGACAAATAATTTAAAAAATACATAAATCTAACAGACATAAAAATTATATTTTTGTATCTTTAATTTAACACACGGGCGTTATCTGGGCAACATTTACAAAATATACAAGCAAAAAATAAAAAACACACGACAGCTCATGTATCATAATCTATCTATTGGTTACAGATACAAAAAAATGTACAAAATACTTTATTTATTTATTAAAAATACAAAAAAAAACATTAACAGACATTGTTTACTTCGTACTTTCATTTACAGGGAAAAATATACAAATTACTCAAATACGACGGGCACGCGTTTAAAAATGGACAAGATTATTTTTCTACATTTTTGTGTAGGAAACCAAAAAAAAATATTTAAAAAAATCATTTTTAAATATATTTGTTTATAAAATACAGTTATTTGATTTTTTACAAAGGCTCCTAAGTCAAGTTTAGATATTTGATTTTTTTATTACAAATATTAAAAAAAGAAATGAATATAGAAAGTCTTAAACTCATCAATTTACTTATGCTCGATCATTTTACTATTTATTGACATTAAGCGAAATATGCAAATTTATGCAAATTTGATATACACTATTAAAAAGCCAAGACGTCAGCCTTTACTTTGATATACATTTTTTTAACAGTGGATTTAATGAAAACCGTTAATACATTCGAAAATTTTGTGTTTTCATGTAACAGATCATTTCGCTCTATTTCGATTTGAGGCAAAATATGCCAATATAAGCAAAAATATGCAGATGATTTACATATAGATATTGAGCTGAGACCTTTGTCCTAATGTTGATACCAAATATGACTATAGATACCCTACACCACTAGTAATAAATGTGGAACAAATTATGTTCTCCAAAAAAAAATCGATTCAAATTTTTCAAAATAATTTTTTTTTTATAGAAAATTTTCAATAGAAAATTTTGGATATAAAATGTTTCTATAAGAAATTTTTGACATAAAATTTTTCTATCGAAAATTTTCGATATAAAATTTTTCTATAGAAAGTTTTTGATATAAAAGTTTTCTATAAAAAATGTTCGATACAAAATTTTTCTATAGATAATTTTTCGATATCAAAATTTTATATAGATAATTTTCGATATACAATTTTTCTATAGAAAATTTTCGATACCAAAATTTTCTATAAAACATTTTCGATATAAAAATTTTCTATAAAAAATTTTCGATATAAAAATTTTCTA
Source organism: Stomorhina lunata (assembly GCA_933228675.1). Lineage (NCBI taxonomy): Eukaryota > Metazoa > Arthropoda > Insecta > Diptera > Rhiniidae > Stomorhina > Stomorhina lunata. The sequence continues at coordinate 100,132,600 of OW121741.1, forward strand.
TAGAAAATTTTCGATATAAAAATTTTCTATAGAAAATTTTCGATATAAAAATTTTCTATAGAAGATTTTCGTTATAAAAATTTTCTATAGAAGATTTTCGATATAAAAATTTTCTATAGAAAATTTTCGATATAAAAATTTTCTATAGAAAATTTTCGATATAAAAATTTTCTATAGAAAATTTTCGATATAAAAATTTTCTATAGAAAATTTTCGATAAAAATTTTTCTATAGAAAATTTTCGATATAAAAATTTTCTATAGAAAATTTTCGATATAAAAATTTTCTATAGAAAATTTTCGATATAAAAATTTTCTATAGAAAATTTTCGATATAAAAATTTTCTATAGAAAATTTTCGATATAAAAATTTTCCATAGAAAATTTTCGATATAAAAATTTTCTATAGAAAATTTTCGATATAAAAATTTTCTATAGAAAATTTTCGATATAAAAATTTTCTATAGAAAATTTTCGATATAAAAATTTTCTATAGAAAATTTTCGATATAAAAATTTTCTATAGAAAATTTTCGATATAAAAATTTTCTATAGAAAATTTTCGATATAAAAATTTTCTATAGAAAATTTTCGATATAAAAATTTTCTATAGAAAATTTTCGATATAAAAATTTTCTATAGAAAATTTTCGATATAAAAATTTTCTATAGAAAATTTTCGATATAAAAATTTTCTATAGAAAATTTTCGATATAAAAATTTTCTATAGAAAATTTTCGATATAAAAATTTTCTATAGAAAATTTTCGATATAAAAATTTTCTATAGAAAATTTTCGATATAAAAATTTTCTATAGAAAATTTTCGATATAAAAATTTTCTATAGAAAATTTTCGATATAAAAATTTTCTATAGAAAAGTTTTCGGTATAAAAATTTTCTATAGAAAATTTTCGATATAAAATTTTTCTATAGAAAATTTTCGATATAAAATTTTTCTATAGAAAATTTTCGATATAAAATTTTTCTATAGAAATTTATTCGATACAATATTTTTCTGTAAAAATTTTTCGATATAAAAATTTTCTATAGAAAATTTTCGATACAGAAATTTTCTATAGAAAATTTTCGATATAAAAATTTTCTATAGAAAATTTTCGATACAAATTTTTCTATAGAATATAGAAAATTATTCTATAGAAAATTTTCAATATAAAATTTTTCTGTAGAAGATTATGAATAAAAAATTTTTCTATAGAAAATTTTCGATATAAACTTTTTATAGTAAATTTTCAATATAAAATTTTTCTAAAAAAAATTTTTAATATTCAATTTTTCGGTACAAAATTTTTCAAAAAAAAATGTTTCCTTAAAAAATTTTTAATGAAAACATTTTTCTATTAGACACTTAAATTATTTGATATAAAAATTTTCTATTTAAAATTTGTCTATAGAAATTTATTCGATATAAAATTTTTTTATAGAAATTTATTTGGTATAAAATTTTTTATAGAAAATTTTTAATATAAAATTTTCTCATTGAAGATTTTTGATGTAAAATTTTTCTTTAGAAAATTTTCCAGCTAAAATATATTTTTAAATTTTTTTTAAAGAAAATTTTCATTTTAAAATTTTCTATAGAAAATTTTTGTTTTAAGCTTTTAGTAAAGAAAATTTTCCAGGCAAAATTTTTCTATAGAAAATTTTCGATATTAAATTTTTCTAAAGGAAACTTTAGATATAGAATTTTTCTAGAGAAAATTTTCGATACATAATTTTTTTATAGAAAATTTTCAATGTAAAATTTTTCTATAGAAAATTTTCAACTAAAATATTTTTGTTTTAAAAATTTTCTATTAAAAATTTTTTATATATTTTTGTATAGAAAATTTTCTATATATAATTTTTCTATAGAAAATTTTCGACATAAAATTTTTCTATAGAAAATTTTCGATATAAAATTTTTCTATAGAAAATTTTCGATATGAAATTTTTCTAAAGAAAAGTTTCGATATGAAATTTTTCTAAAGAAAAGTTTGGTTATAAAATTTTTCTATAGAAAATTTTCGATACACAAATTTTCCAGATACAATTCTTTAGAAACTAATTCAATTATTCCATAGAAATTTGTTCGATATACAATTTTTCTATAGAAAATTTTAGATACAAAATTTTTCTAAAGAAAATTTTCGATAAAAAAAATTAAAAAAAAAATCGATATAAAATTTTTGGTATCAAATTTTTCTATACAAATTTATTCGATAAAAAATTTTTCGATATCAAATTTTTCTATAGCAATTTATTTGATACAAAATTTTTCTATATAATTTTTCGATACAAAACATCTCTAAAGAAATTTTTTTATATAAAATTTTTTCTATTAAAATTTATTCGATATAAACCAAAAAATGTTGTTCTGTAGAAACATATTCTAAGATTTTTATATGTAAGATTTTTATATAGAAAATTATTGATACCAAACTTTTCTAAACAAAATTTTTGTCAACAAATTTTTCTATAGAAAATATTCAATAAAAAATTTTTCTATAGAAATTTTTCGATATAAAATTTTTCTAAAGAAAATTTTCGATACAAAATTTTTCTAAAGAAATTTTTCGATATAAAGTTTTTCTATAGAAATTTATTCGATGTAAAATTTTTCTATAGATATTTATTCGATATAAAATGTTTCTATAGAAATTTATTCTATACAAAATTTCCGATATAAAATTTCTATAATGAAAATTTTCGATGTAAAATTAAAAAAAAATTTCCATATAAAATTTTTCTATAGAAATTTATTCAAAATAAAATTTTTCTAGTGAAATTTGTTCGATATAAATTTTTTTTATGAAATTTATTCGACATAAAATTTTTTTATAAAAAATTTTCGCTTCAAAATTTTTCTATACAAAATTTTCGTTTCAAAATTTTTCTATACAAAATTTTCGATATAAAATTTTTTTATAGAAAATTTTTGGTATAAAGGTTTTCAATAGAAAATTTTCAATAAAAATTTTCCTATTGAAAACTTTCAATATTCACTTTTTCTATAGAAAATTTTCACTATAAAATTTCTCTATAAAAGTTTTCTATAGAAAATTTTCAGTATCATTTTTCTATAGAAAATTTTTAATATAAAATTTTTCTATAGGAAATTTTCAATATAAAATTTTTCAATAGAAAATTTTTGATTTAAAATTTTAAAATTTATATTTAAGTTCCTTTGTCATGTGGCCACAAAAAAATATAGTTTTTATTATTTTATATTTGTAATTGTTGCTGTTGATTTTCACATGAATATTTGTTTGATGATGCTTTAATCAAATATTGATGTCAGTTCTATTGTAACATAAAAAAAAATTTTGGTTGTTAAATAAAATCAAGAAAAAAACTTAAATTTAATAAAAAAATAATATCAAAAACAAATACAAAACATTTTTTATAAAAAAGAAAATATATAAATATTTAACACATAAAATGATGAATGAATGAATGAATATGTTAAAATATCAAATTTCAAACAAACTCAGAGAAGCTCACACGAACCAAATGCAAGTTTGAACTTTTTCATATAGAAATTGAGATAAAAGTAATAGAAGTTTATTTGCATTCATAGATACATTTTATCATACATTCATTCATTCATTTATTCAGTCAGTCACTCAGTCATTGATTCATTCATTCATTCTCATATGTATTTATGAGAATATTTGTTGGCTATTGATTCTTTGCATGTGAAGAGCTTTTTATTCATAAAAATCCCCTCAACTTTAACTAAAAAAATCTATAAAAATACAATTTATTCAAAATTTACAATTTTTTTTCTTTTGTGTATGAAAATGAATATTATTTTTTTGCAGAAAATAATGAAAAAAATATAAAAAAAATCATTTGGAAATTTTTATCTTTCATAAAAAATTCATTTACATCCGTCCAAGTTATTTTTTGCCCATACCCCCTTCGTACAAGTGGAAATACATGTAAATCCGTATTTATTAAACATAAATCCAAAATGCGCTTCCAAACATAAATCTTCAACAAATATTCAACTAATACTTATACTTTTTTATGTTTGTTTAAACAGAGGCGTCTGAAATGGGGACACATTTTAGTTGATTGGGTTTAAGGCAAAGATCAAAATTATAGAATATTTAGAAATTTATTCGAAAGAAAAATTTTACATCGAATAAATTTCTATAGAAAAATTTTGTATCAAATATTTTCAATGGAAATTTTTATATTGAAAACTTTCTGCAGAAATTTTTTATATTGAAAATTTTCTATAGAAAAATTTTATATTGAAAATATTCTAGAGTAAAATTTTATATTGAGAATTTGCTTAAGAAAAATTTTATATCGAAAATTAAAAAAAAAATATATCGAAAATTTTCTTTACAAAATTTTGTTTCGAAAATTTTTATATCCAAAATTTTCTATAGAAAAATTTATATCGAAAATTTTCTATAGAAAAATTTTTAATCGAAATTTTTCGAAAGAAAAATTTTATATCGAAAATTTTCTATAGAAAAATTTTACATCGAAAATTTTCAATAAAAAAAATTTATATCGAATAAATATCTATAGAAACATTTTACATCCAATAAATTATAATGAAAAATTTTGTATAAAAAAATTTTGCATCTAAATTTTTTTTAGAAAAATTTGATCTCAAAAATTATCTCTAGAAAATTTTTTTTTATATCGAAAATTTTGTAGAGAATAATTTTATATCGAAAATTGTATAGAAAAATTTTATATCGAAAATTGTCGATATTCAAATTCTAGATCGAAAATTTTCTATAGAAAAATTTTATCTCGAAAATTTTATATCGAAAATTTTTAATAAAAAAATTTGATATCAAATATTTTTATATAGAAAATTTTTATATAAAAAATATTCTATAAATATTCTATATTCTAATACCTTAATATCGAAAATTTTTTATCTAAAAATTTTTATCGAAAATTTTCTGAAGTAAAATTTTATCTTGAAAATTTTCTTTGAAAAAATGTTATATCCAAAATTTTCTATAGAAAGTCTTACATCAAAAATTTTTGATAGAAAAATTTTATATCGAAAATTTTCGATAGAAAAATTTTATATCGAAAATTTTCTATAGAAAAATTTTATATCAAAAATTTTCTATAGAAAAATTTTATATCAAAAATTTTCTATAGAAAAATTTTATATTGAAAATTTTCTTTCGAAAAATTTTAAATCAAAAATTTTCTATAGAAAAATTTAATGTCGAAAATTTTCTATAGAAAAAACTTTTTTCTCGAAAATTTTCTTTAAAAAAACTTTATTTCGGAAATTTTCTATAGAAAAATTTTATATCGAAAATTTTTAATAGAAAAATTTAATATCGAAAGTTTTCTATAGAAAACTTTTATATGGAAAAATTTCCGAATATTTGCTATAGAAAAATTTTATCTCGAAAATTTTGTATAGAAAAATTTTATATCGAAAATTTTCTATAGAAAAATTTTAAATCGAATTATTTTCCATAGAAAAAGTTTATATCAATAATTTTTTATAGAAAAATTTTATATCAAAAATTTTCTATAAAAATTTTATATCGAAAATTTTCTACACCAAAATTTTATATCGAACAAATTTCTATAGCAAAATTTTTTATTAAATAAATTTCGATAGAAAAATTTTATATCGAATTGTATCGATGATTTTCTATCGAAAACTTTTGTATCGAAGATTGTTTATAGCGAAATTTTATATCGAAAATTTTCTATAGAAAAATTTTATATCGAAAATTTTATATAGAAAAATTTTATATCGAAAATTTTGTATAGAAAAATTCTTTTTGAAAAATTTTTTATAGAAATATTTGGTATCGAAAATTGTTTATAGAAAATTCTATATTAAATAAATTTTGATAGGAAAATTTTATATGAAAAATATTCTCCAGAAAATTTTGTGTCGAATATTTTCTATAGAAAAATTTTATATCGAATAAATTTTCAAAGAAAAATATTATATCATATAAACTTCTATAGAAAAATTTAATTTCGAATAAATTTCTATAAAAAAAAAATTTATATCGAAAATTTGCTATAGAAAAATTTTATATCAAAAATTTTGTATAAAACAATTCAATATCAAAACTTTTCTATAGAAATATTTTGTAAAAAAAAAAAACTTATTGATATAAACTTTTTCTATGGAAAATAATTCGATATAAAATTTTTCTATAGAAAAATTTTATATCGAAAATTTTCTATAGAAAAATTTTATATCAAAAATTTTCTATAGAAAAATTTTATATCGAAAATTTTCTATCGAAAAATTTTATACCAAAAATTTTCTATAGAAAAATTTTGTATCAAAAATTTTCTATAGAAAAATGTTGCATCGAAAATTTTCAATAGAAAAATTTTATACCGAAAGTTTTGTATAGAAAAATTTTGTATCAATTATTTTCTATAAAAAAATTTTGTATCGAAAATTTTTAATAGAAAAATTTTATATCTAAAATTTTCAATAGAAAAATTTTATATCAAAAGTTTTCTTTAAAAAAATTTTATATTGAAAATTTTCTATAGAAAAATTTTGTATCGAAAATTTTGTACAGAATAATTTTATATCGACAATTTTAGAACAAAAACTTTTTAGACAAAAAATTTGTGTATAGTTATTGGAAAAGTTCAATCTATTTAATCCTGATGAAATATTTTTAGAAATCATTGATTGGAATGTTAGGAATGAAAAAAGTAAAATTCTAACTGCAGCCACGTGCAGCGAAGCATTTGCTGGAAGGATCAACTGTTTCTTAATACCTTGTAAATTTTAAAATTTGTTATCTTTTTAAATTATTAAGATTTTGAACTTTTGAATCAAATTTATTGATTTTGAAATCTTTAATGGAACATTAACATTTCAAAATTATGACATTCAGTTAATTATCTTATTGTCCTATTTTAGTTATTAATATCTAAATTTCTATATAACAAGACCAATAAATTGACTATGAAAATAGCTACTCACAAAAAAACCAATAGGTCAAAAAATTTGTAATAACTGAATTGACATTCATTACCTTCAGTCACTTCATTACAATGACAAATATTGAAAATATACAAAATACGAGACTTAATTTCCGACACGTGTAAAATAAAATTATAAATAAAAATAAACTTCAATATCCGTGCGCGCGTTTTTGATATTAATAAATCAAATGTCAAGTAACAATATATCAAACATGACAATTTTTATTTATTGTCATATTCAAATAGAAGAAGAAAACAAAAGCCTTTTTCCACCTTTTCCAACAGCTGCTTAACTAATTAAAGGTATTAAATAATCTTGGCAATATCTTTTGCCTTTTAAGCCCGAAATTTATTATCTTAAATTTGTAATATTAATAAATATTTTTTTTAATGCAATTTAAATGACAAACATCTTGTTAATGTCTTTTAATTTGTTCAACATTAATTCCAAATGTTTTCCCTTTTTTTCCTTGCTTCTTCTCTTTCTGTTTTCTTCTTCTTCTTAAAGTGTTGAAATTGTCCTTAATAAAATTTATTTTTTTTTTCTAATATTTCTTTGACATTTATTTTTTTTCACAGGCTTCGACGACATTCTCTTTAAAAATCCATTAACCTTTTTTCCCCCCGTCTCCATCCCTGAAAGTCCGTCCGCGTTAATGTGCGTGTAACTGCTACAAGACAAGATATAAATATAATAATAAAATTCTTAGTTATTTTTTTTTTTTTTCTTAGAAAATGGGTTTTTTGTTGCTAAATAAATTATTAAAGTTCTAGTATTTCATAAGAACGCTTTGGCGGTCCTGCTTTTTGTGTCTCATAATGTTTATCTCATTAACTCTTCGTTTTGTTTAATGATTCTAATCTTTGGGTATACCCTACATCACGGGATAGCTTAAGATGAATGTTGGAAAAGTATAGCATTCCAGGTATCGAAAATTTTCTATAAAAAATTGATATCGAAAATTTTCTATAGAAAAATTTTATATCGAAAATTCTCTATAGAAAAATTTTATATCGAAAGTTTTCTATATAAAAATTTTATATCGAACATTTTATATATAGAAATATCGAACATTTTCTATATAAAAATATTGAACATTTTCTATAAAAAAAAAATTTCGAACATTTTCTATATAAAAAATATCGAAAATTTTCTATAGAAAAAATATCGAAAATTTTCTTAGAAAAAATATCGAAAATTTTCTATAGAAAAAATATCGAAAATTTTCTATAGAAAAAATATCGAAAATTTTCTATAGAAAAAATATCGAAAATTTTCTATAGAAAAAATATCGAAAATTTTCTATAGAAAAAATATCGAAAATTTTCTATAGAAAAAATATCGAAAATTTTCTATAGAAAAAATATCGAAAATTTGCTATAGAAAAAATATCGAAAATTTTCTATAGAAAAATTTTATGTCAAAAATTTTCTATAGAAAAATTTTATATCTAAGATTTTCTATTAAAAAAATTTTATATCGAAGATTTTCTATAAGAAAATTTTTATTATAAAAATTTTCTGTAGAAAAATTTTATATCGAAAATTTTCTATAGAAAAATTTTACATCGAAAATTTTCTATAGAAAAATTTTACATCGAAAATTTTCTATAGAAAAATTTTACATCGAAAATTTTCTATAGAAAAATTTTACATCGAAAATTTTCTATAAAAAAATTTTATATAGAAAAATTTTATGTCTAAAATTTTCTATAGAAAAATTTTATATCGAAAATTTTCTATAGAAAAATTTTATATCGAAAATTTTCTATAGAAAAATTTTATATCGAAAATTTTCTATAGAAAAATTTTGTATCGAAAATTTTCTATAAAAATATTTTATATCAAAAATTTTCTATAGAAAAATTTTATATCGAAAATTTTCTATAGAAAAATTTTTTATCGAAAATTTTTATATTGAAAATTTTCTACAGAAAAATTTAATATTGAAATTTTTCTATAGCAACATTTTGTATCGAAAATTTTCTATAGAAAAATTTTATATTGAAAATTTTCTACAGAAAAATTTTGTATCGAAAATTTTCTACAGAAAAATTTTCCATAGAAAAATTTTCCATAGAAAAATTTTATATCGAAAATTTTCTAGAAAAATTTTATATTGAGATCAAAAATTTACTATAAAAAAATTTTATATCAAAAATTTTCTATAGAAAAATTTTGTATCGAAAATTTTCTTTAGAAAAATTTTGTATCGAAAATTTTCTTTAGAAAAATTTTGTATTTAAAATTTTCCATAGAAAAATTTTGTATCGGAAATTTTCAATAGAAAAATTTTATATAGAAAAATTTTATGTCTAAAATTTTCTATAGAAAAATTTTATGTCAAAAATTTTCTATGAAAAATTTTATATCAAAAATTTTCTATAGAAAAATTTTATATCGAAAATTTTTTTATAGAAAAATTTTATATCGAAAATTTTTTTATAGAAAAATTTTATATCGAAAACTTTTTTATAGAAAAATTTTATATCGAAAATTTTCTATAGAAAAATTTTATATCCAAAATTTTCTATAGAAAAATTTTATATCGAAAATTTTCTATCGAAAATTTTTACAGAAAAATTTTATATCGAAAATTTTCTATAGAAAAATTTTATATCGAAATTTTTCTGTAACAAATTTTATAGCAAGAATTCGTTGTAGAAAAATTATAATTGTATAGAAAATTTTCTATCGAAAAATTTTGTATCAAAAATTTTCTATAGAAAAATTTGTTTTCTAAAGAAAAATTGTGTATCAAAAATTTTCTAAAAAAAAATTTTCTAAAGAAAAATTTTGTCTCAAAAATTTTCTAAAGAAAAATTATGTATCAAAAATTTTCTATAAAAAAATTTTATATCCAAAATTTTCTAAAGAGAAATTTTTTATCGAAAACTTTCTATAGAGAAATTTTATATCGAAAATTTTCTATAGAGAAATTTTATATAGAAAATTTTCTATCGAAAATTTTCTATAGAAAAATTTTCTATCGAAAATTTTCTATAGAAAAATTTTCTATCGAAAATTTTCTATAGAAAAATTTTATATCGAAAATTTTCTATAGAAAAATTTTATATCGAAAATTTTCTATAGAAAATTTTTATTTCGAAAATTTTCGATAGAAAATTTTGTACAAAAAAAAATTTTTACCGAAAATTTTTTAAATAGCAAATATTTCTATAGCAATTAATTCGATGTTAAATTTTTCTATACAAAACTATTTGATGTTTAATTTTTCTACAGAAAATATTTCTTTCAACATTTTTCAAGTGACAATTTTTCAGTGTTAATTTTTCAATAGAAATTCTCTTGATTAAAATTTTTCTATAGAAATTTTTCGGCAAAAATTTTAATTTGTAAAATAATATTTTCGATACAAAATTTTTCTATAGAAAATTTTCGATACAAAATTTTTCTATAGAAAATTTTCGATACAAAATTTTTCTATAGAAAATTTTCGATATAAAATTTTTCTATAGAAAAATTTCGATATAAAATTTTTCTATAGAAAAATTTCGATATAAAATTTTTTTATAGAAAAATTTCGATATAAAATTTTTCTATAGAAAAATTTCGAGATAAAATTTTTCTATAGAAAATTTTCGATATAAAATTCTTCTATAGAAAATTTTGGATATAAGATTTTTCTACAGAAAATTTTCGATATAAGATTTTTCTATAGTAAATTTTCGATACAAATTTTTCTATAGAAAATTTTCGATATAAAATTTTTCTGTAGTAAATTTTCGATTTCAATATAAAATTTTTCTGTAGAAAATTTTCGATATAAAGTTTTTCTATAGAAAATTTTCGATATAATGTTTTTCTATAGAAAATTTTTGATATAAAATTTTTCTATGGAAAATTTTCTATAGAAAATTTTCGAAATAAAATTTTTCTGCAGAAAATTTTCGATATAACATTTTTCTACAGAAAATTTTTGACATAAAATTTTTTTTATAGAAAATTTTTTTTGAAATCGAAAATTTATTATAGGAAAATTTAACATCGAAAAATTTTCTATAGAATTATTTTACATCGAAAAATTTTTATAGAAAAATTTTGCGTGGAAAAATTTTCTATAGAAAAATTTAAGATCGAAAAATTCTTTATACAAAATTTTATATTAAAAATTAGTCTATAGCAAATTTTTAAGATGGAAAAATTCTTTATAGAAAAATTAAACTTGAATAATTGTCTACGGAAAAATTCAACCTCGAACAATTTTCTAGAAAAAAATCTTATATCAAAAATTTAACATCCAAAAATTTCCATAGAAAAATTTAACATTGAAAAATTTTCTATAAAAAAATTTAACCTCTCAAAATTTTCTGTAGAATAGTTTTACATTTTCTATAGAAAAATTTTACATCGAAAAATTTTAATTAAAAAAATTTTCTATTGAAAAAAAAATTCTATGTCAAGATCTTACAATATTCTATTGAAAATTTATCATCGAATTTTCTATAGAAAAATTTAACATCGCAAAACTTTCCATAGAAAAATTAGATTTTTTTGACAAATTTTTCTATGGAAAATTTTTTGATGTAAAATTTTTCTGTAGAAATTTTTTTGATGCAAAATTTTTCTATGGAAAATTTTTTCAGGTACAATTTTCTATAATAAATTTTTTTTATAGAAATTTTTTTTTATGTAAAATTTTTATATAGAAATTTTTTTGATGTAAATTTTTTTATAGAAAATTTTTTGATGTACAGTTTTTCTATAGACAATTTTTTGTAGTAAAATTTTTCTTTAGAAAATTTTTTAAAATAAAATTATAAAAATTAAAATTAAATATATCGACGGTTTCCAAATACCCATACTTGGCTCCCAGAATGACTTTCAAAAATAAAACAGATCATTAGTCTTTTCATTCTTTAAGAACAGCAAACTATTACGGGTATTGCCTTTATTCTTATCTTGGCAGTTGAAGCGAAAAATTACTATACCACATTATTAGCCTCACTCTTATTATACCCTTCACCACCATAGGTGGAAAGGGTATTATAAGTTTGTGCTGATGTTTGTAACGCATAGAAATATTAGTCTTAGACCCACCTTTTAGTATACCAATATGCTTAGAATCACTTTCTGAGTCGATTTAGCGATGTCCGTCCATCCGTCCGTCTGGCTGGCTGGACCCCCATGTAAACCTTGTAATCAAACTACAGGTCGCAATTCTAAAGATAATTTAATGAAATTTGACACAGATCATTTTTTTGATAATGGGACCATGGCTATTGAAATTGGTCAAAATCGGTCCATTATTTATGGTACCTCCCATAGGTCTCACTTCCCGGAATTGCTATATTGGCCACAAATATCAATATTTTTTCATGAAATTTAAAACAAATACTGCTTATGTAAACTTAAATCACTGTACCAAATTTCGTTGAAATCGGTCCACATTTGACCATAGCTCCCATACAAATTCTTCTTTAAAAACGCACTAAATGAGACAAAAAATCACTAAAACGCTCGTAAATCTAAAGATAATGGAAATTTTGAGTCTTTTTTTTGCATACATAATTTTTGTAACAACTGTAATCAATTTGCTAGCTCTCATATAAGTCCAAATGACGGAAACAGGTTAAATATATAAGTTTTGAGAAAATGTTTGTATGATGGCAAAATTTAGCAAATATTTGTCTTTATACAGGAAAACTAACACCTTTGACCTTAGTGGTGAAGGGTATCTTGACCGACTATAGCGCTTTCTTACTTGTTGTGTTTCCATAAGTTTTTTATATGTGAGCTATGGTTAAATAGTGACCGATTGTGACAAAATTACACACACTGGCTGGCATTGACATAAGACTTCCTTGTGCGTAATTTAGTCTTACTAGCTCTTGTAGTTAAGGAGCTATCACGATTTAATCTGACGGACAGACGGACGTAAATCTGTTTGAATTTTTATATGGGAGCTAGGTCCAATGGTGACCGATTGGGACAAAATTTTGCACATTGGCTGGCATTGATGTAAGCCTTTCTTCTGCCAAATTTAGTGGTTATATCTGTTATACTTTTAGATTTATTGGCATTTAAGTGTATTTTAGGTGAAATTTAGGCTGTTTTCGTAAGTTTTTTGTATGGGAGCTATGGCTAAATGTGAACCGATTTTGATGAACTTTTATACGCTGCCTTGGGCTAATGTAAAACTTCTATACACCATCATCATAGCTGCTATAACTTGTCATTTATTAACAAATAAGCGATTTGCCTAGACGAGGTTATACAGGAGCTATGGTCAAATGTGAACCGATTTTGCCCAATTTCAATACCAGAGATGAAGAATATTTTTACTAAGTTTCAGTGAGCTAGCTCCTTTCGTTTAGGCGTTATCGTGATTTCAACAGACAGACAGACGGACATCACTTAATCGTCTTAGAATTTCATAAGGATTCAGAATATATATCGTTTTTGGTTTTTGAGCCAATATTAAGGAAATTGCAAACGGAATGTTGTTATAGTGTAACATATTATTTTTGTTAGAATTTTACTGGTAAATGTGAAAAATGGAGGTACAAACGGAACTTCTGCACTCATGTGAGTATCAACGGTTTCCAAATACCCTTACTCGGCTCCCAGAATGACTTTCAAAGATAAAACAGATAATTAGTCTTTTCATTCTTTAAGAACAGCAAACTATTACGGGTATTGCCTTTATTCTTATCTTGTCAGTTAAAGAGAAAAATTACTATACCACATTATTATTTAGAAACAAATTGTTCAGAAGTGTTCAAAAGTGGGCGTGTCATTTCTTATTAGCTGAATTTAGAGTTACTGAAAGTTAACTTCTTAAGATCGAACTACAAACTTTAAGCATCTTAATTCCTTCATATAAGTTCTTTTTTTCATAACAAAAATATTGTGTATGGTATCTAAAATTCACCCTCAGCCCCCTAAAATATGACTTTATTCTATTCTCCTACAATATTTTGTTAATTTTAATCAAGCCATTTAGTTTGTTGGTGTGATAAATGGATGTTTCATGCAAATTTCTAAATTCATATAAATAAAAACAAAAAAAAATTGTAGAAATTTGTAAAATATTTAATGTGTTTTAATAAAACATATTTTTTTTCATTATCATGTAACGCAATTAGAAGCTCACGATTTCTATTATATTTTTCGAAGATTCCCAGTCCATTCGGCCATTCAGACGTCTGTCCAACCGTCTGTATATGTGTATTTATGTGTGTAAAAATAACCTTCACAAATGGTGAAATGTTAAGGAGAGCCCATTATAAAGGATTATTATCTCTAAATGAGTGTTTTATGAAAAAGATACCAGCAACCGAACATTTAGCCCGAGACCAGTCATTCATTCAGACAAACAATGAAGAAAATCAAAATCCCTTACAGATGCTTTTGCTGCTTCTGCTGCTCTGGGTAATTCTATCAGAGGAATTTGTTTTTTAAACAAGGAAGGGGGTTTACGAGGAGGTCAAAAGGTCTTATAGCAAACGTTGAAAAATTAACGAATTTGTATGGAAAATTATATTTAACAATTTCTGTGTTAAAAAGAAATTTGTAACAAAGTGAAAGAAATTGAAGTTCGTTTTTTGTGTTACTTTGTAAGGAACACCATTAAAATGTTTGGGTTTTTTGGATACTTTTTATTATTCAAAAACTGACCCTTTTTTGTTATTTATTTTTCTATTAATTTTTTTTTTCGAAATAACGTTGGATTTTTAAATAATGAACAACAAATATGCAACAACTGTCACTTAATGTGTTGTTCTCTAAAGACAATCTAGAGAAATAAACAAATAAATTTTAGAAGCAAAAGAATTGTCTAATTTGATTTTCAGACGTTATCAGCTCACACAAATCAAAATAATATCGGGTGTTTTTTATTGAGGTATAGAA